>JAPYZM010002931.1:0-12571 GCA_030522845.1 Psyttalia concolor
TTCGTTGGGATCGCTTGGGCTAAAAAGTCTGGGGTTTTCTCCTCTGGGATATTGTTGTTTTATCGACTCTAGAGTCGAGGTTTTTCCAGGTCCATCTGTCGTTAATCACTTTTCATTTAACGTTCACCGGAGTAGGGGAATTTTGGGGAAGACTGTAGAAGCCATTTTTTTTTGCAGCTGAAAGAATGCTCTGGAATGTTTTATAGAAAATTCGTATAAAAAATGTGGAAATTTGGAAAAGTTAATTTTCTGATGTTATATTCTATAGTCTCGTTGGTTGTTCAGTTGTTTCGCAGTCTCCCCGAATTATTTTATTGATTTTTTAAACAACTTATTCCTTTGTAATTATATTTAGAAGAACTTCTTGAGTCTTATCAATTTTTTTCTGTGAATTTTCCGGTCAAAAATCTGCCACGAAATGTCAAAATCCAAAACGAAAGCTTCAGTTCCCCACGTCTCGTTGAATACTGACGCTTTCAGTCTGTCGATTTCCCCCATAAATTCCCTCAAAATCAAATTCGGAATGTTTAATTGTCCCATGGGGTGAGCAGTCCAATTATGGAGCATTTAATAATTAAGAAGAGCAATTAAAAAAAAATTACGAGTAAATTATCCCTCCAAAGCTGAACAATTTTAGATTATTAAGCTCACTGAATATTTTCCCCAAACCAATCGACCTCTTCTACTTAATTAACCGCATTAATTAATCACATTATAAACCTCAAAAATTGTCTGTTAAAAATAAAACAAAAGAAAATCTGAGAGCTACAGAAAAAAATGGAATGAATTCCCCCATTTAGAGGAGGAATATTGACGCCTGCTCGGCGTCGAGAAGTATTAAAAGTACTCCTGAATTGTCCTGCTCACCCAACCCAATCAATCAGGAACATGAACCGTAGAACGTTGATCGATTGGTTATTAGGTTTTTTTTCCCCCGTAGCTGCTAATCCAGGTACAGTAGCCCAAACCTACGACTACGGTTACGGTCGTGCAGCGCCAGCCGCGACATACGACGCAAAGACCTATTATCAGCAGCCAGCGGCTGCAGCAGCAACCTACACGACAACTGAGACCCATTATCAAGCAGCCAAGCCTGCCTACAGTACGCCAAACGCCTACACTGGCACCGCCCGACAAGCAACGACAACAGGCCAAGCCAAGACATACCAAGCCTCGAGTACAGCTTATCAGCAGTCCAATCCGACCCAGAGTGCAACATACTCCTCAGGGTATACAGCCCCTGCAGCACCCCCTGCTGCACCAGCGGCAGCTGCCAACAGTAAGTGGGCTCTTCTTCAATTGATTTATTTACTGATTGCAGAGCTGGGGGTAATAACAATACCTCTCATGAGAATTAAAATTAGTTAAAAATTAGTTAGTTTAACTAATTACTTGAAATTAGTTAAAAGCCTGGTTGACATGTTTAAATACCATTGCCCTCTGGGAAATGAGTTCGGATTTGATCAAGTAGATATTTATTTAAACAATTGAATGGATAAATTAATGGGTCAATTAATTTGGTCTTTCATTTGGAGCAAATGAAATTGATTTTAGATTTTTGGGAAGATCCGCTGGCTTGGAATAGGCAATTCGAGGGCAATTACCCAGCTCTGTAATGTCACTTTGTCGATTCCTTATTATGATAAAAAAACAGAACATGAAATTGAGGCCTATAAACATTTAGTTTTTTTTTTCATCGATTGAAATCAGGCGAGACACTCTGTCTCTGTCGAGTGTTAACTTTGTTGAAAGGATGAAGTTGAGCCGTAACTACTCGCCCGGGGGATGGGGTTTAATGGATTTATTAGAGTTGGATGGTACGCTGGAGTTTTTGAGGTCTGCTGGATGCCTACAATTCTCCAGGTCGGGGGGAATATTGAGGTTTACTTGAAAAGCGGAGAAATGTGAGCTTTTTTAACCATCAAAAGTGCCTCACCAAAAATCGAGAGAACTCTTTTATTATGGTTATTCTTCTGTGGAAAGGACGTCTGGATGACGACTTGATGATCTTAGAGATAATAGAGTTGAGGAAACCCCAACGACTCCATTTTTTTCCTCTAGAAACTTTCCCCCGAGTCGCTCCCCTTTTTTGTTAATCAATTCAGTCTTATCGAGCCGGTCGGCGACTATAACTCGGACAAATGAAGGCTATAGTTGTTTTGATCGAAGTGGATTCCAACTCTAGAGGCTTCCCCTCCTGAAGCGGACGTTGGAGGGGAATAACAGCCCCGCGATAATCCAACGACAAATAAAATCTCCAACTGCCTAAAGAAAAAAAAGTAGGAAAAATCTCTTTACTCATGATTTTTACCCCAATCAAAATGGCGGTCACGACAATTAAAAAACCCGTAATTTCCCTTCATATCCGATTATTTATATTGATTTGAGTTGTCAAAACTGTCGCTGACGCGGGGGATGTCATGTAATTAATTTATTTAACTGAATAAATTCCAAACTTCGAGTGTTTGACCAGAAAATTGTAAAAAATCATCCAAAGCGGTTATTGTAGTTCACCGACAGTCGTCGTAAATCCTCGGGGATTAACTCCCACAAATCAAATGGTGCGAGTAGTTACGGAGTAAAATGTGTATGAGGTTTCAATTTCATTTCTCTCATAGAACCAACGAGTACAACGTATTCCGGCTACGACGCAGCGCTTTATAGCGCTGCGACAATGTACGTAGCACAGCAAAGTGCAAACAGCAATTCGACTAACCAGAAGACTGGAGGTTGGCAGGGCTACGGACGCAAGGGTTTTGCGCCTGGTGGTGGAGGCGGTGGTGGTGGTGGAGGCGGTGGTGGTGGTGGTATGAAGAGTATGCGAGCCAAGCAGCCACCCAAGCCCCAACAATTGCACTACTGCGATGTCTGTAAGATCAGCTGTGCTGGACCGCAGACGTATCGTGAGCATCTCGAGGGCCAGAAGCATAAGAAGAAAGAGGCATCGCTGAAGGTGCCACAGCAGCCGCCAGCACGTGGCGCTGGCAATTCATTGAGATGTGAACTCTGCGACGTCACCTGCACGGGCAATGATGCTTATGCTGCCCACATCAGGGGTGCCAAGCACCAGAAGGTGGTTAAATTGCATACGAAATTGGGAAAGCCCATTCCCAGCGCTGATCCCACAGTTTTGAATCCCAAACCTGCGGTAGGTGCCAAGGCAGCTGGAGCTGCTAAAAAACCTACAGTAACGGCGACTCCGAAGATCAATTTTGTTGCTTGTAAGTTTGGGGGGATGTTACCAGGGGCTGGGCTTCCCGAGGGAATTTTTAAATAAAAAGTCTCGAGACAGGAAACATTTCACTTGTCATGAAAATTAGTGGGGTAATGAGAAGTAATTGATTTAGAAATTCCCAAGGGAAGTAGATTGCCCAGACAAAAACTGTTCACCTGATTCATTGATACAATCCTCATAATTTCAGCTGGGAACTTGGGCTCAGTGGCTGTTAACCAGTCGCAGCCAGCGGACGCAAAGCCAGAGGAGCCGACTCCGGAAGAGGCCTCAGAGGAGTCACCCAGTGACGAGAAGGACATCCAGCCTGTGGGCCAGGAGTACATCGAGGAGAACAAATCTGAGGACGGTAAGATAATAAGCTTCAACTGCAAACTCTGCGAGTGTCGTTTCAACGACCCCAACGCCAAGGACATGCACATGAAGGGCCGCCGTCACAGATTCGCTTACAAGAAGAAAGTCAATCCCGATCTCGTTGTGGATATGAAGCCGAGCCTGAAGCAGCGGAAAATGCAGGAGGAGAAGCAGAGGAGGCAACAGGCACGCGAGGAGTTCTCACGCAGACGAGAGGACATGGGCCAGATGGGGCCAATGGGACCGATGGGGCCGCTCGTCGACGAGGAGATGATGTACTGGGAGGAGAGACGAAGGTAACGGAAATTGAAATGAATGTTGAGGAATTCGTTGGTTGGAATTTGACGAGCCAATGACATTTTGTTGTTGATTAAAAAAAATTCAAAGATAATGGAATTTGTGAGAAGAATTATTGGAGAAACGCAATTATTTTAATTATTGAAGGTACGAGGAGGAGTGCGAGTATTACGAGTGGTACAGACGTTATGGGAGAGGTCCAGGTGCTCCCCCAATGCCTCGCCCCTTCCCGGGACCGCCGCCGATGATGATGTTCCCCGGACCCCAACGGCGTCCTGACTCATCCGATGATAAACACGTGGCGGCCCATCACTCGACAATTTACCCCAAGGAGGAAGAGCTGCAGGCAGTTCAGAAGATTGTCTCACACACCGAGAAGGCACTCAAGTTTGTCTCGGACGCGCTTGCTGAGGCAACGAAGAAGGCCACACCAGCGACGACACCAACAGCCACACCAGCCGCAACACCAGCACCAGCAGCAGCAGCAGCAGTAGGCGCACCGCCCGTGGGTAATAATGCCGAGGGGAAGAAGGAGGAGGCAGTGGACAAGAAGAAGACACCGCCCCAGAAGGAGGATGGCAGCGATGGCAATCTATTCTCATTCCACAAGGAGAAAGAGGACTCCAGGATTCTCAGGGGTGTCATGAGGGTGGGCAATCTCGCCAAGGGATTACTCTTGTCTGGGGATAATCACGTCTGTCTGGTTGTTCTGTGCCTCGAGAAACCCACCAAAACTCTACTCAATAAAGTCGCTGAAATTTTACCTGCTCAGCTGAAGATTGTCGCTCCTGAGGACACTTACAATGTTGGAAAACATCCGGAGTCGGCTGCCATCACTGTCTCTGGGGGGAGTGTCACTGTCAGTGTCACTCTGACCAGTCCTCTCATGAGGGAGACCCCTAAACCAGCTGGCGCAGGTGATTATCCGGTTGTTGGATTCACGAGGGCCATGAAAAGAATAAGACTCTTGTTCTTTTCATTGCCTGAGGATTTTTTTTTCTCCTTTTTTTTTTGGTTTGGGGTTTGGGCTTTGGTTGGGGGAGGGGTGGATACAGAGCTGGGTGATTCTTCCATTTTTTTATCAAGAGAAATTGAGACAGAAGAAAGCCTTCTTTTCATTTAGTCCATTTTATTGTGGATTTCGCAGGATTAGAAATCAAAAGAAGTGAATAAAGTCTAGAAAAAATCCTGGGGGAATTGGAGAAATATATTTTTTACAATAACTGCATTTACAAACCGAAAAAAATAAATAAACAAAGGCTAGGAATTGAATTGAGAAATTTATTGATTTTTTGGTACTTAGAGACTGATTTTTACGAATGATTTTGAAACTTTGATCAATGAAGTCTCCAATTAATTAATTGAATAAATAATAGAGAGAAAATTAGAAGCAGGGAACGTTTGATCTGATTCAATTTGATGAATAGGATCGATAAATAGTGGAATGATATCATCCAGCTGCTGGAATCGGCAAATCAAGCGCTCTAATACCTTATTTCTCTCCACTAGTTTTTTTTTTAACAATTCTCTAGGATTTTTGTGGATTTATTAATGAGATTGTAGCAGGATCAACGACGACACCTTTATGCGTACCTGGAGGACTGCTTTAAACACTGACGAGTGTTAATTACGATTATAATCGCGTATTATTCGTTGCGCAGGGCAGCCCCTGTTTATTAAAAAGAGGTATCACAAAAAATAGAAAAGCTGAACGATGTGCTTACAATTTTCGTTGTAGAGTCCTGAGTTGTTAGTCATTTTTTTGTCGGCGTGATTGAATTATTGTGAAGATACGCCATTTAGCAGTCCAATGAACTACGCTAAGGCAATCTAAAAACTATGGACTTTTTGATCATGCAATTTAGTAACAAGTTCCTCGTCGCATTTTTTTTGTTGTTCTCTTTCGTTTGAAAAATGCTGAGGATAATGTTTCTTTGTCGTACCGTAATTCTTACTGTCATTACGTTAATTAAGATGTTCCATTATTTTATTTATTTTTTTTATCGAGGGATAACGACTCCTAGTCGAGAATTTATTGATTTTGTGGTGAAGGGAATGTCAAGATTTTTTTGTTATGCGATTATCGCGGCTGCGAGTGGGTTTACGAGAAAATGACAGATAATGTTTTTTATAGGCAATTCAATTTTCTATGAGAAATGTTATCTGGTGGTTCCCCGTAAATCCACTCGTTCTCGAGGTAATTGCATAATTGATGCCGATGGAATTTTAGTCCTTTACGAAATTGAAAATTTTTGTTTTCTTTCTTGCTCGATATCTTCGGGAGTGCTGAGTGCAGTTCAATGAGTTTAATCTCACTTTGAAGTACTCATTCTGTACTTTAAAATGAGATAAAACTTGTTGAATTCGTGCAATTACTCCCGAAGTTATTGAAGATTGAAAATAAATCAAGGTGAAGTGGTAAAACGTAGAAAATCAAAACGAACGTCTCTAAATATTGAATTATCTCTTCAACGAGTGATCTTAGCGAGAAAAGTGATAAGAAAATTTTTGTAGCGGATGAAATTACCTCCAAAAAATATAAGACCCATTTTCTCATAAAATCCCTCCCCCTCGAGCTAAACTGGCTAATCTGCCACAATTGCAGATGCATCAGAACGTTTTTCCACTTCTCAGTAATTATCCCTTCAATGCACAATTGATAATTACCAAAAAAAAAAAGTCCCATTCACCTTTTCTGCGGTTTCTTTTTATAGTTTGCTCATAATTAATTTGCAGTATACAAAGAGAGGGGCAAAGTAAAGTAATAACCGAACAGAAATTGAAAGAATTGACGATGAGTAATAAAAAAAAAATTTTAAAGCGCGATCTGGGCATGATCAAACACTCTAAGTATTGTCTAAGCGTGTTTTGTGCTTTCTTTTGTTGTACACTCAGATAATGCTGGACAGCAGCAACAGGGAGCTGCTCCACCGCAAACAACGCCCGCGACGCCCGCAGTGACCAAACCAGACCCACCAGATGTACTACCCAAGGCTAAGTGTTTGGAGGCTTTAGCTGCACTCAGGCATGCCAAGTGGTTTCAGGTTTGAATACAAAGAAAAATCGATCTTCTCAGTTGCAAAAGTTAAAATTCCACATGTTCACTGTTTTCGAGTGAAGAACTTGAAACAAATTGTTTTAATTTAATTTTTTTTTTCTCATTTTTTTTTCATCAAATCAATAATTTAATACATCATCAGACGATGAAAACGGTAAAGAGCAGTCGAAGAACTTCCAGCCTTGTGAAATTAGTGGAGTCTGTGCGCAATAACAAAAGTACTTTTATTGAATAATAATTGATAGTTTTTGTGAGTTTAATCAATGATTTTGCTCATCTGTTCGCATTTTTCCAGTCTGTCATTATCGAGTGATGATTATTATTTCAATCAATCTAACGTGGTAATTTTTTTTTTTCGACAAAGAAAAAACAGGAAAATGGTAGATTCACGGAATGCGATCATTGTAGCAAATATTAAATAATTAAGCAGTATGTAAATTGGGTACGAGCTGTCGTATGTTTACATCTGCTGGGGATAATTGTGAATTTCAATTGACATCCAGAATAATCGGGTGATAGATACAATTCCAAGTGATACTGGCAATTAATGAATTATTTGATAATTGATATTGGCCTAATTGCGATGATTTTTTCATTTTAATTTTTGTGATAACTTGAAGCACTCCAATATTCGTTATTCTGGATAAATATTAATTAACAGTTGATTACTGAGTCTGGGTCTGTCTCGAAATAATGACTGAACGTAGTGCACAATTTTATCAACGATGATGAATTTTTTTTGTCCCCCGATCAATTTAACGAGGATAATTAGCACCGTTGAACATTCAAAGACAGACAGGCACAAACACACAGTGTAATATCTGTACCGGGTGTTTTTTTTTTTTATTTATTTATTCATTCGTCAGTGTTTTATGAAGATAATGAAGACTAGTCCATTGAAGTGATATTATTTTCACACTCGCCAGTTAATGAGAGAAGAGTTAAATAAACACCCGGTAATTGAATTAACATTAATGGGCTGATAGTGAGAGGTGCACGAGGCTGGAAGGTATAGCTAAAGCCCACACAAAGCATAAATATTTGAGGTATTAGGTAGTTTTAGGGTGTCGTCCTACGGACAGGTATCGAAGGAATTTTGTATTTACTGCTATTTTTAGTTTGACATTTATTGTTATCCAGTGGTTAATGCCCTATTTTCTCCTCCCCCTTTTTTTTTTATTAACAGGCTAGGGCCACTTCACTTCAGAGCTGCGTTATGGTCATTCGTATTATGCGAGATCTCTGTAATCGGGTTCCTACGTGGGCCCCACTCAACGCCTGGGTAAGGATTTTGTCTGATTTTCAGTAGAAAATATTT
Organism: Psyttalia concolor; assembly: GCA_030522845.1. NCBI lineage: Eukaryota > Metazoa > Arthropoda > Insecta > Hymenoptera > Braconidae > Psyttalia > Psyttalia concolor. The sequence goes on from JAPYZM010002931.1 coordinate 8,260, forward strand.
TTTTAGACTCTGGTATTCGCTGAATATCTCGAGTTGTGGGGGAAATAGCGGAATTAGTGTCAAGAACATTTTTGTAGAGCAGAAAGAGAGCTAAAGAAAGTGTTAGAACGATTTTTTTACTCTGCGGGATAGATTGGGAGATATTCGGGGGAAATTGATTTGGTTGGGGAGGCATTTAATGCAGAGCCCAGCTGGAAATTGGTTTAGATGATGAATCTGATGACGAGACTGAGCGCGTCTGGAAAATCTGTCGTTCAATGCTGGTACCAAGTCCTTTGGGACCGACGATTGTCGACAGTAGTATCGGGACATTGCGTAGATGATTTGGCAGTCTGATAAACCATTTCCAAAATCATTTTGTCGGCGTAATTTTCTGAGTGAAAGGAGTTTCTGGAGTTCATTTGGTTTGCCGTCATTTCAGGCGCTTGAACTACTGACTGAGAAAGTAATCAGCACTGCTGGATGTCCCCTGTCCCTCGGGGAAGCACTGAGACGACTCCTGGAGTGCGTCGCTGGAGGGATTCTTCTCCCGGGTGGTCCAGGTAACAAAACTCCCGAAAAAACCGTAATCCATTCATCTTAATCTGCCAATTATCTCCGAAACGAATAATTCCACAAGAAAATGTCACAAGATCTTTTTTCTGAAGAATTAAATTCCCCGCAAAAAATCTCTCTTCACTTTTTCTTGTGGAGCCCTTTGTAGGCGAGATAATCCAGCTCAAAAAAGCTCTTAACAATTTCCAAATGATGAAACTGATGACGAGACTGAGTGTGTCACAGCTGTCCCTCCATTAATATTGAAACCAAGTATTTTGGGATCAACAATTGCGGAGGGATCAGGTGAGACCCAACGCAGATGATCTAGGCAGGCTGATTCCCCAGGTTCCCAATAAAATGGCGAAGAAAAATCGTTGGAAAAGTTGTTCTCATCCCTTGAATTTTCTTCTGATTGTCCAGGACTTGCCGATCCCTGCGAGAAGGAGCCGGTGGACGCTATTGGGGGCATGACCCCTCAACAACGCGAGGACATAACCGCCTCCGCCCAACACGCCCTCCGTCTAGTTGCATTCCGACAGATTCACAAGGTTCTCGGTATGGAGCAACTGCCGCCCCCAAAACACAAAGCGCGTTTCACCAGAAAACGCAGACGCGACAACAGCAATGGCGAGGGCACCGACAGTGAGGCATCCAAAAAGGATAAAAAAGCCGAGGAGACCAAGGGCGAGATCAAGATGGAGACAGACTCCAAGTAATTAATGTAAAGATAATATTAATTAATACTTGTAGACGTATAGCGAGCATCAATAATTCATGGAATCATACATTGATTGTCACCAAAACCATTATTTATATTAAACGAGAAAGATTTGTGGATTTATTGGAGTAATTGAGAGACTGCAGAAGTGGGGATTGAACATTTTGACAAATGTTTCCACTTGGGGAATTGCTAAATTTGCGAGGTATGAGTGAGGATAATTACTGATAAGTCAACGAAAGTGAAGTGGTTAACGAATTATTCATTATCGAGTTTATTATTAATGAAAAATATATGGTTTTCGAGTTTGATCTGGTGTTGAGTCAGTGGAGGGGTCATTTTTTTTTTATTATCAACAAACACGTCGTACTTTTTTGAATTATACGAGGGCTCTGGAAATGTTCCCAGCAATATGACAATTAAATTTTTTTATTCTCTATGAATAATAGGGGAATAGGAGTCAATGGTGTGTGAGAGCGACGTTTAACGAATTGATTGAAATTGAGGGATTAACGTAAATTTAGTTTTTCTTTTTACGAGTTAAGATTGTAGAGTGTAGTTTGTATTTCCAGAACTCGATGTGTATGTTGTGTGTGTAGTAGTAATGGATAATGTGGAGTGATGAAGTGTGAGGATTACCGTAATCACATTTACGAACTAATGACTATTTTATGTGTAATTTTTTGCCACCCACTCCCACTCCCTTCACCCAGTTATTACGAGATAATTAATGTAATTGAGGATTTTCGCTAATTATTTTTCGTTCGGTAGAGCATTAACGCAGGCCATTGGGTTTATGACGTTTGTAGCACTGCTGATGTACTTTGAATATTATCGAAATTATCAATAAACCAAATCTTAACTGAGTAGTTGACGTTGATTTTTTTAATTTAGGGAAAATGGCGATTTTTTCTTGTCCACAATTTCAGTTCATGTGTGACTGCAGAAATCATTGCACGCGGTGACATCAGCAGAGATGATGCCTCAGCATGATTCACTGAATTTATAGATTATTCTGGAACGGTAAGTGATAAACCGTTTGTTTTTTTCTAGTCTCAGGTACTGATAATTATTTCACCGAGAAACATTACAAGTAGGAAAATTGCGTTTATGATGAAACAATATTGTCTTTCGGCAATTGTGCTGTTATTTCCGTAACGGCTGCTTCCCGGACAAAATTGCATAGAGAATTTTTTGTAGAGAATTCTCCCATCTGCAAAAAATGTTCTATCACATTTTCTGTTTAAACCCTCGGTTGTTCAGATAATTAACAAAATAAAAACCCTGACTCCAGTAATTGTGGGAGTAACGAAGCAAACTTCTCTTCTTAATTTTGTAATTACCTCGGTAACGAGTGATTTTACGAGAAAATGTCATAAGAGCTTTCCTGTAGAGAATTTCCGAGTCTACAAAAAATGTTGGAACATTTTTTAACAAACAACGAGGCTTTGCGGGATAAATCCGAGCGAATGTGTTTTCCCGTGGGTTTTCGGGAGGAAAAGTGAGGGAAAATCATGAATAATTCCTAAAAATAAGGTTTTCCCTGAATCCATTCACCGGACTATCCGGAAATAATCGTCTTTTGTTCCTGAAACTCGTGAAATTGTATATCCAACGGAATGGAAGATGCCAGAAACTTTGTTCCCAAAGCCAATTTCAATAGCTACGTCATTACCCAGTGAGCACAGTTGCCAAGCAGTTGGTCAGCTGTTCCCAGCGACCAATCAGCGATCGAGTAGTCGTCCCCAGCTGCGTCACTCCCAGGCGAGGGTATAAAAAGCCAAGCCCCTGCGACGATTTCATGCAGTGTAAAGTGAAACTTCACACAGTAAATTTCAAGTGTTTTTATTTGTGAAAGCCCTCCGAGAAGATCAATAAATTGTCTCTGCGCATTTTGTGAACAAAGAGGTAATTATACTAATTAATTCTGCTGCTTAGAACAAATTTCGTGACATCCCAAACCTTCCCGGAGGTCTCAGACGCCGTGAGATATTTTTTTTCGATTTTATTCGGGATTTGGGGAGCAATGGCTGCCATTGACAAAGGAAATTTATTGAAGGGGATTTTTAATTAGTTTTCCTCGTTATTTGATGAGTTCCGGGGGCAAAATGAAGGCTGAGGCCACGTAATGAGGAGATTAGAGGAAAACCTCAAGGAAAATTGCGTCAGAATCTTTTTGTAAGGCTTGGCCTCAATAGCTGTCCGCAATGGCAGCCATTTTATGTGCTCATGTCGTCTAGAGGGCAAAGCCTTTGTTCCAGTCTGTAATTATTATCGTTATTTGATCTGTAATTACCACTAATTGCCTAGTTTGACAATCTTTCAATTAATTGTTCCTTTCTGATTTTTTTTTTGCGTTGAGGATTGTCGATTTTTTTACGGATTGCGACATTGGAAGAAATAATCAATAAAATTATCGGATTTCGTTTAATTTTTGGGTGATCAATTTAATTGGGTTTCGGTGGGGATGAGTGAGGATTGATTCGGGGGAGAATTGAGGGGAAGATGGCGATTAGGGCGCGGCAGCATCTGCTTGGGGGTGACCCACTTGTGACCTAGTCGATACTCTGGCGTCCTTTTTGATTTTGTGAATATTCTGACGCATCTGTTGTTTCCGAAATACAAGAGATTGTTTTATTATCACCAGTGATAATTGATAAAGACCATAAAAAATGGGCGAGAGTGATAAGAGATTTGTATTGATTTTTTTGTTTTTATTTGCGTTCTAGGAAAAATGCAGATATTCGTGAAAACGTTGACGGGGAAGACCATTACCCTCGAGGTCGAGGCTTCAGACACTATCGAGAACGTCAAGGCTAAGATTCAGGACAAGGAGGGAATTCCCCCAGACCAGCAGAGATTGATTTTCGCTGGAAAGCAGCTCGAGGATGGACGCACTTTGTAAAGACTCTCACAGGGAAGACCATTACTCTTGAGGTGGAGGCGTCAGACACGATTGAGAACGTCAAGGCTAAGATTCAGGACAAGGAGGGAATTCCCCCAGACCAGCAGAGATTGATTTTCGCTGGAAAGCAGCTCGAGGATGGACGCACCCTC
>JAPYZM010002932.1:0-13979 GCA_030522845.1 Psyttalia concolor
GTCGGGGCCAGTTGAAAAATTCGCACCCACTGGGATTTGAACTCACAACCTTTCGCACACTAGGCTCGTGCCTAGCCGCATGAGCCACCGACGTCGGTTAACCTCTCCAGTTGATGGAAGAAAAATAAACTATCTCTCGGACAAGGTTTATGACTGTTACATTTTAAGGCTCGGTTCAAATTGCACTCGAAAACTCCATAAGAAAAAACAATACAAAGGGTCTTTTATTTTGGGGTGGCCTAAGCGACGAGAAATTCTAAGATTTGCTGCTCGTTTCCTGTTTATGAATTTTCTCAACGTATTCTCTAAAATTCAGTTTTCATGTTGAAACCGTGGGAATATTTAGCTCAAAATTATAATACAGTGGTAGAAAAATTAACAAGTACCTCATTCGAGTATTATTTGAAGTTATCTAGTGAAAAAATTGGTGATTATAGGGACTCTATATGGTAACTAGCGGTCTACGCGAGAGCGATTTGTGGCAATAAGACGGTCGGTAACACTGACCTCTGCGCCGACCGAGACACCCAAGCGCACACCTCGAAAGCAACTGTTCGTTTCAAGACGAAACGACTAGCGCTTGGTGTCTCCCCGCCATATTACTTACTTATTATGCTTCTCCCCGCCACAGCTTTTGCGAATCATTAGTGCAAGTTCTTTGTAACCTAATACTTACCTTTTGTATTACCAAAGTGTTATTGGACAAATAAATATATGTTTGGTGAGGAGCGTTAATTTCTACTATTAATTAGTCAACCGACAAGTTTCCCTATATTTTTATCCGCGAAATTACAATCTATTATTTTTGAACGAAACGGAAATGACATCTCAAATTCTGGAATACCTAGAAAATGTTAAAGGAAAGGACAATGGACAAGAGACGGTTAACAGCCCTACGAGCGTGAGAAAAACCGTTGCAGAAAAAGTCGTAAATCTCAAATACTTGAATTCACTTCTTAACTTTATAACTCCCCAAAATTCTTTGGAAAAATACTTTTCTCGGAAATCTGAAACTCAAAGAGGTAAATAAATTCACGCACGTAAAATTGTAAAATATTGGTTCTAAGATATTTTGAAATTTTTCCTATCTCAAGTGGCCCACACGTGTTGGACTCTCCATTGTTCATTCTACGCTAAGCCGGAGGGCCCGAAAACCCTCACGACGTCACACATACCCCTTTCTCCCCTTCTTTCGCTCCGAATTTTCATTTGGAAGTTACCCCTCTTCCTTTTACTAAGGCACAAGAATACGCGCGACGCTTTCATTTAGTGGGGGTGTTAGGCCCCAACCCTTAGAAAATAAGTTAACTTAGTTTAGTTCCATCGTGACTATTGTCTTCACCACTTGTGAGCTTCTCTCTTCAATTAATGTTCTCTCAAAGTTTCCGTTAAAATTATTATAATGTTTATCAAGTGTATTTATATCCCAATTTTAAAGTGTCGAGTTGAGGTTTTGAAATAAAAGTCTTAGTGTGCTCTCATAAGCACTGGAGTCTGGATTTATTTTAAATAAACCCCTCAATCTAAATAATTCTAAAATTGAACCAGTTAACATCGATGGAGTCCTCATTCGAGGTTTAACGGCAAACGGATTCGCAGCTCAAATATTGGCGCTTAATTATTTTAATGGCGCCACTGTCCTTCTAGTTACATCAACAGGACATAACAGCTTTATACAAACGATACTGCGCGCCCACAGTACTATCTTCACTCCGATTATACCCCGAAAAAATGTAAATGGTTGATAAAAATTAAACAACGCACTATCAATTATTGAGAGTGATTGATTATGAATCTTCAAACGATTTTCTTTCGATCGAAAAAAACTGAATGAAAAAAAATTTTAATTGTCAGCTAACTGCATGGGTCAACCTTTGTAATCAGGATACGTGACAGTGCACAGCGTAGCCGCAGATTACCACTACATAATTGACAATAAATCATATTGTTTTATTCAGCTCGTTTGAAGGTTCATTCTAGGCCATTGTAAGTCCATTTATTCCAAATGAAGGTCATTGAATGGTTATTTTGATCTACAATGAAAAAAACAAAAAGAAAAATGGTGCTAACTTCTTCTTAACAAAGATTTTAATTGAAAAGGAAATGAATATTTATTTTCGATTGAAATAAATCGGCTTCCACTAATCTACGATGAACGTTCAAATGAGCTGCATAAAAAAAAATTAATTTTGAATTAGATGGTGATAACTACATAGGGCTTTGGATTATGGGCCACAATATAATAATAATTTATGGCAGGACACGTATGAAAGCCCAGCCACAGATAAGAGCGTACAGCGTGGAGGGCCGGAAAGCCCGTATGTAATTTGGTAAATTGAAGGAAAGCTCTTTCATAATTCTGGGAATGATGAGTAATGATGAATAATAATCAAAAAACCGTTAGACCGTGGACTTAAAAGTTTATTAAAATACTACTTAATATTAAACAAAAATTTTATTCTATTCGATGCTAAAGAATTTGGGAATAACAAAACAATAGTTTTCTCTTTTTGGGAAGCTACTATTAGGTTGATAATAACGAATAAATGAAAAGTAGGATTCAGTATGTACAATGACGTCACGTGACACACATCCGGCAATCCCCACTCTTTCCTTCCAGACTGTATAATTTGCAAAATTCATGAAAAAAAAAATTGTATTCTAATCAATGCTGAAGAATTCAGGAATATGAACATCATAGGTTCTTCAATATTTAAGAAAGCCCAATCAAATTGATAATCAATGGGTAAAATATTTCATTTACACCCTGTTTACCCCGCTCTCGGGATCAAAAATAGACAATCTCTCAACTCAGAATACTTTTCAGAATTCAAAGTGAGGTTAGCAACCCATTTTGCTCTGGTTCACCATATTATTTTAGAAAAGATTGTTATGCTTTGCAAAAATGAGTGAAATCCTATGAAAAAATGACAAAAAACTTGTGTGAAAAACATTGGCCAAGTTGACGTTTTATTGCCGGGTCCTATCTTTAAGGAATATATCGTCAATTTTATTCACAAAAATACGTAAAATAAAAAGTACGTGAAGCCCTTCGTTCGAAAATAATATGGTCTACTGAAAAATGAAAACCTAGCGTTTCTTAAACAATGCGCCAAGTCCATTTCCCTCACATGGGTGTACAATACACCTTTTTCATTGAAAATTTTAAGTATTTTTTTATGGATAAAATTGACGGTCTGGCGACCAGGCTAGTTATATTTTGCCCGGACGGCTAATAATTTAGTTGTGTCTCAGAATCACGTCTTGGACTTGCGTCCAACGCGCAGAGAGTGAATCGTACTCTTCAACCTGAAGAGGGAAAAGTATAGAGATCAGTCGGTGCGTGTTTACACGAAGGGAGCTAGCGCCAGTTGGTTCTCAATCCAGAGAATGGAGAGAACAACTAGGAAATGCAAAGCCTATAATGTAACTATTAAGATGTGAAACCTAGGGAGCAGTCAGGTACGTAGTTCAGCGCTCAGAGCCAGTCGAGCGCGAACTGATCGAGTCCGCATCGGGTGCGCGCTTATATAGCCCATTCCTGGAGTGGGAGCAGCGCTGTGACGTAGCAGCGTGACGTGGCGCTGAGAAGTCCCCACTACGATACCGAAGCGTTGTCGCATGAAACCGCGCGGTGGCGCGTCGGTAATGTAGCGATGGCTACAACGGTATATTTTAAAAAATAAGATCAGAAAATAAAACGTCAACTTGGTCCAATTTTTTCACAAAAGTTTTTTTGTAATTTTTTTATTCGATTAATATTAACCAGAAGGGTTCGGGGTACTTTCGATTTCGGCCGAAGTAGTCAATCTGAATATTCGGGTGTCCAATTGAGCTGCAAACGTGCTCTTCATTTTTATATATTTTGGAGTGATTCTGATATCAGTATGTTACATATTTTTCCGACTTTCTCAACCATTTCCAGACAATTTAAATTATTAATTTCATGTGTAGATTCAATCAATATTATGAGAAGAACGGTTTCACCAATGAATCACGAGCGCGCGAAATTCTTGAATGGATGGAGAAGTTCGACAACAGCATACAGTGCAGTGACACTTGGTTCGAAGTCTCTACCAAGGGACTCGGGGAATACAAGCGCTGTGAAGGGGACTCACTACTCAATTGGAGAGATCGAGGATACATAACGCTTTTCGACATTCTCATGGTATCACATTCACCCTATTTTAGTGGAAACATAATCTTTTTAGAGGCATGTAATGAACTCAATGAATAAAAATGTTCTGTTTCAGCGCAAACATTCAGTTAATTCTACGGCTTCATGCATTATCCAAAATATAATATTTTCTACAGAAGTTCAGAATATTAATTATCTCGATTCAAATGAGATCATTCTTACAACAAATACAGGAGAAAATTACAAAGCAAATAACGTAATCTTCACAGCCTCCTTGGGCGTCCTGAAGCATCAATATTCCTCATTATTCATTCCATCTCTCTCCCCGGCAAGAGTCCTTGCTATAAAGGGATTGAACATAGGAACGGTGAATAAAATATTTTTAGAATTTCCATATCAATGGTGGCCAAAGACAACTGCAGATTTTGAATTTCTCTGGCCTACAGAGGAGAAACAAAAATTTTTAGAGGAAACGCCCAGAGAGGATCATTGGCTCCTTGACGTTTTTGGTTTTTTTACCGTTGATTATCAACCACGAATCCTATGTGGTTGGGTCACTGGCCAGGGGGCGAGAGATATGGAAGTTTTTTCAGTGACGGAGGTGGAGGAAAAAATTTATGGACTCTTGCAAAAATTCCTGGGCAAAGCATTCAATATACCCCGTCCTGATAATATTTTGCGGTCAACGTGGTACTCAGATTCACACGTTCGTGGTTCCTACAGCTTTAGAAGTCTAACATCAGAGCGTACAAACGTCTGGGCCAGTGATCTATCAGAGCCAATCGTAACCGGACATAACAAACCTGTGAGTACAATCTACAAATATTGGTATTTGTTTGACGATTTTTTACTCGAGATATTTGGTTAATTAATGTACTTTTGCTTCTGAATGAGAGTTTCGCACGGTGTTAAATAATGTGGCCTAGTGTCATCCAGAAAATTCGAAAATATGTATTTCAGCCCATGTCCGTACGGTGGTATGCGTATCTCCATTTATTTAAGGATGAAGATAATGTCGGACCGCATGGTGTTTCGGGTTCTCATCCACTGATCAATTGGCACTGCGTAAAAATTAAATTTCCTTTGTCGCGAGGCACCATTATTAGGCATTACTTCACGAGAGAGGTCCTACCTATGTGATCTTTCTCATTCATTTCATCTGATGTCCATCCCCATAATCTGTTAACATGTTATGCGAGAATTAAAAAAAAAATTCTTAGCTATTCTTCGCTATCCTGTAGTATTGCTTCGAGCAGGATCTCAGGCTTGATCTTTCTTCTCGCGATACATTTCCATCTGTGACGGATCATGCTGCAGTGGTTACACATACCAGTTACATACTCTGCGTCTTCGAACATTCCTGTGCAACCGGGATATTCTGAGTTAATTCCATGGTTGGATTTTCCAAAATACGTCCCAAAACATACGTATCTTGAAAGCCGATATCTCAAGTAAGAATTTACCCCTCCATCACTTCGACTCACCCATACACCACCTATAGATTTAATCTTTCTACGGCAGTGCTACCTCACAAGATAAGATGATATGTCGATTTTTGCACAAGGAACAGTGATTACAAGTATTTTTATGGAAAAACGAAAAAAAACGGAGAAATCTTGAAAACTTTATACGAAAGGGTATATATATTTTGGTTTATTCTGATCGAAGTGATCGAAACGAAAGTTTAAAAAGCAAATTGCAATCGGCGGCGTAATGTTTCAGCTACTGTACATGAGAGGTTTTCAGATAAAGTTGTATATCGCGCAAATTATTAATGCGATTGAGCCCATGCTCAATAGGAAGAATCGGTATTATGAGGGGGAAAGTCTTTTTCTTCTCAAGTAAATGGTGATTTTGTTCCCAACTTAGGCTTCAAATTAACAATTGAAGTTCTCATCAATAGCATCCAAATAATGATTATTAATTAATTCGAATAATTCAAATTTTCAGGCAATTCTGTTTGCTGGAGAAGCGACCCATAGTTATTACTACTCTACCGTGCATGGTGCTATTATGACAGGATTCCGAGAAGCGGACAGACTGGTCGAATATTACAGGTAGATTAATTAAACAAAATTATCCATTATAAAAAAATCCAATGTAACGTTTTCTGTTACTGGGTTTTTCGAACATAGATATATACATACATACATATTGTTATACCCCAAAATAACACTACAAAATCTCTCTGATGATTCGGATAATATAAAGTGACGAAAGTGGCACGTATTATGCGAAATAACAGAGAATGAATAAATATTAAATAATATCGAAAAATGTTCAACGACGTTATGTAGATAACTGGAGTGCAGCATCAGCGCTTTGCGCCCGACGTCTGGCCTTTACGCGTGCCACGAGACGTCATCCGATGCTTCGCAGATGCGCGACAAAGACAATGACCTGGTGCAATCGAATAAACAGAGTCATGTAAAAACTCGTGAATTCGATGCAACGTGGTCATTTAATTCACCGAAAGTCAAGTAACTCACCGCGACTTTATAATCGCCTGATACCTTCAGTTCAGAGCGAGTTCTTATTGTTACGATAAATGTTAGTTTATCAAGTTATTAATTAAGTCTCAAATAAAGACAATTATTCGTATTATTCGGCAGCGTGTGTTATAACCCCTATTCGAACCCTAACCGCTCGGGTCCATTACATTTTTGGTGGCAGCGTAATTTTTGGGAGGATGGAGGCCTGATCAACCACTGCCTACACGCGTTTTTGGAGAAACCAGTAATATGTAGGAGATTGGAAAGTGACCAGCAGCTGCAGCAAACCCCTTTTTATTGAGGGGATGAGAGGATTACCATTATGGTAAATCAACGAAACCTACCCTACTACATTTGTTGTAACAACAGGGCTAGTACACCGGAATTCTACCCTGACAGAGAGGGCTAGTACAGCGGAAATCTACCCTGACAGAGAGGGCTAGTATTGAGGAGTAGCGACACAAGTACGATTCTTTTGTTTTTGGCCAAGAAATAAATAATCAACGATGTCGACTTCTGGACCAAATGGTAGTCGGCAAGAGGAATCGGATTTTGAGTCTTACTCTATCTCGGCGCAGGGAGTGAGAAGAAATCTATTCAATTCAGAGGGGAATATCAATACAAACGTTCATATGCGACGGAGATATTCTCAGTCATTACAATACAGTATGGCAGGCGCCATGAATCAGCAGCAAGTACGAGTAGGTGTTCATCAACAAACTGATGATGATTTACCAAACGAATTAGCTGGTGAAGGGCTAGCAAACATCACGCAGAGACATGGAATTGAGAATTCTAATTCTCGACATGATCTGCGGAATCAACGATCTCAACCTAGAAATTCTTGTCAAAATGTGGCTGGAGATCCGTTCGATGAAATTGACGTTTCTGTATCGATTAGTATACTCGCCCAGAAACCAAATTTTTTGAAAATTTCCCTCTTGATATTCCCCCTTGGGGTGTCGGGGAGGGGGTGAGTTTTTGAAAATTGATGGTTTTGAAACCCTTTTTCTGGGCATTTCATGAGATTCTCTATGGATTAGTATATTCGGCTAGAGACCAACTTTTTTTAAAATTTCCCCTCAGAAATTCCCCCTTGGGTTGATAAAGGGGGGGGGGGGTGAGTTTTAAATTGAAGATTTTGTAACATTTTTTTTTGGGCGTTCATGCGTTTCTTTATCGATTAGTATACTCGGCCAGAAACCGAATTTTTTGAACACTTCCCCTCAGATATTCCCCCTTAGGTGGATATACGGGAGTGAGTTTTTCAAAATCGATGATTTTGAACCACTTTTTTGATCGTTTCAGGAGATTCGCTATCGATTAGTATACTTTCCCAGAGACCGATTATGTGGAGAAAGTCTTCGAAAGGCGAAGAAAAATTCATCCATCGAAAAAAATAAATTCGGGTGAAATTCGCGGGCCCCCCAATGAATTTTGTGTCGGCCCTACGACTTTATCATTTTCCACGACTCCCTGCCATACCGACCGATCAATTTTGAGATAGAGCTTCCGAACCTACCACTGAATACGAGAGCGCAAAAGTCACAAACTTCTTCACTAAACACTGAAACCTGGCCTTAAGGCCCGGCCTGCTCGACTAGGGAATATTTTTGTGACTTTTACTCCCCCCCCCCCCACGTTTTGCGGCCGATTCTGAAGCTTCATGCCGAAACTTGCTCGGTCGGTAAGAGGGAAAGGGGCAAAATGTGGTAAAGTTCCAGGGTCGTGTACAACTCCAATTCTAGGGCGCTGTTTTCAGAGCTGAAAGATACATTATTCTTGCTCTCTCAAGCGGGGCAAAATGGGTAGGAAAACTTATTTTGAAATTTGAAAAATATTCAGTGCCGACAGATATTTTGTTGCTGCTCTCTCAAGCGGGGCAAAATGGGTTGCGACACATATTTTAAAATTTTAATAGTATTCAAAGCTGAAAGATACTTTATTTCTGCTCTCTCAAGTGCGGCAAAATGGGTTGGCAAACTTATTTGGGAATTTGAAAAATATTCAAAGCTGGGAAATACATTATTCTTGCTCTCTCAAGCGGGGCAAAATGGGTTTGTAAATTTATTTTGAAATTTGAAAAATATTCAGAGCGGAGAGGTAGTTTATTCTTGCTCTCTCAAACGGAGCAAAATGGGTTGGTGAACATCTTTTGAAATTGAAAAAAAATTCAGAGCTAAGAGATAGTTCATTTCTGCTCACACAATCAGGGCAAAATGGGTTCGTATAATTATTGCTAATTTTTTAAAATACTCAGAGCTGAGAGATAGTTTATTCTTGCTATCTCAAGCAAGGCGAATGGGTTTGTAAACTTATTTCCAAAATTTCGGTAGGTTCTATCTTCTCAAATCAAAGTTTTTTTTTCGGAGCAAATGTATAAATCTAAAATTTCCACCTCTCATTATCAAGTGACCTAGAATTTGATTATGTGCCTGGCGAATGGTTAGCCATTGTACTTTAAGGCTGTTCCATAGCTGTTTCGTGACAATCCTTGGCTAATTGTTTTTGGTGAAAAAATGATAAATGGAGCATTGGGGTGCAAGGAACTTGAAGGAATAATTTATTCATTGATTATTCATTGATATTTCTAATGACATAAACAATAAATCGAATTGAAAACATGTTTTTGGAGTGTAATGAAAAAGTACCGTTCAAGTGCCACGAGAGTCACTAGGAGGTAGGTTAATCATCCCCACCTCAACACAGATACTTGGGGGAGTCAAGTGCTACGATCCTGGCAGATCGTTCGATAGTGAATTATTTGCGATTCGAGAGCTAGTGAATCGTTGGTTAATTTCTGGTCGACGGCCGGTCCAGCGCTTGTCGATCTATTGTCACCTATCGAGCGGTGATGACTTAGCCCTCGATCCAGTGAACACGTCGAGTCCTAAATCGAGCGATCCGTCCGCTGAGGGTCACTAGAAGGTCAGTCAAGCGTCAGCAGAGGTACCTGGGCGGAAGTCAAGAGCCACAAGTCATTGGGAGGTCGGTTAAGCGTCATCAGAGGTACTCTGGGAAGAGTCAAGCGCCAGAAGGGCTACTAGAAGGTTCGTCAAGCATCTTGAGAGTAACCAGCAGGTCGGTCAGGGCACACCAGAAATACTATATTTAAGTGTCAGCAGAGGGAGTCATTGATGCGGTCTTCGCCAATATTGAAATCGATTGCATCCTCGGATCAGATTTAATTTCCAAAAGTGAATTATTATTGGAGTTTCGTACGATCATTAATCGTAAATTCAATGAGAATTTTGCTGTAAAAGTCGGTTCCATTTTCCAAACTTCAATTGATGAACAATTCCACAACTGTGGAAATTTGAGAAGAGTTGTGGTTTCTTCCACAACTCTCCTTAAATTTTTAACTGAATTATATCGTTCTTCTTCTGTCCTTTTGAGTGAATCTCAAAAGGGAGACTTGTTTGAGTTGTTGACGAGGTAAGACGTGTTTGTCTCCCGCTCGCAGTTTTGATTCAAATAAAGGTCTAGCCAGTCGATATTAAATTGTATGTGGTAGAGTCTGAGAGAAAAAAGTGTGAACTGTGTCTGTAACAACTAACTGCAATCTAAGTGATTTTTTTTTCTGTCCGAATGTTCTCCTGCTAACGGGAGTAATCTCAGAGATTATCATGGCTAATCTACAACCTAGTTCTCCAATAAATGTCTCTTATTCCCAACTCGCCAACAAGGTAATGTTCCGAAAAAAGATCAAGCGATTAAACTCGAAGCCAACGATGGATTTACAAGTCGGGATTACGCTCTTGCGTTAGGTAAAGTAATAAATCTAGCTGACATCATTTCAATTGCTCATATCTCGAATAAAAGGATAATGATTCTTCCGAGTAACAAAAAACTTGTCGAGAGACTCACGGAAAAGGAAACCAAAATTGAAATCAAGGGCAGTGTAATTGTAATCCATTCATACATCCCTAAAACTGAATGCGTTATTTTTTCAAATGTTTTTCCGTGGATTCCAGCTTCACTCATTGAAAATAAATTGATTGAACACTATCACGTTAGCCTCGCCTATTGCACCCGTCAGAGCTGGTATCAATGATGTTGGTTTCACACATTTAGTGTGTAACAGAAGACAAGTCGAAATTCCTAAGCCTGACGTCACCAAACTCCCAGAACAATTCTCAGTTCATCACGACTCTATCGATTAGTGGATATTTGCCTCTGCCGATTCAGTCGTTTGTTTTGCATGCGAAAAGAAAGGCCACTTGGACAAACACTGTCCAGACGCAAATCCTTCAACTTATCTCCCTTCGAATAATCCAACACCATTGGACAGTCTTGGCGGCGACATCAGCAATCAAACTGTAAACAAATTGGATTCTCACTCAGGAGGAATTTTGAGTGAAAACGCTGATATCGAGATGGATATAGTAAACAAGAATAAACGTAATCATTCTGAGGCTAGTCTGTCCACTAGCTGCGGGGCACCTATGAAAAAAAAACAATCGAGACATTTCTGAGTAATTCAGCTACACAGACACCTACCGGCCCTAGCAAAAACTCTGAATTCCCCCCTCGTGAATTTAACGATAAAATAAATGAACAACTAGCTTTCGCGGAAGCGCATATTGAACAAAACAAGAATAATTATGCACTTTCCTTTCAGAATCTAAAAAATGTTCTTGTAAGATCCCACTGCTGCCAAGATCCAACAACAGTAGCCTTGAGCTTCACCCAAGACGTGGAAGGGCTTACGACCATGATGATCAACGTATACGGATTCCTCAATGTTTCCTCAATCCTCAATCGAGTTATGAAAAAACGTTTCTCCAAAGTCACTAAAAAACTGGTTTATGAGCCGATGTCATCCCAAGTAACAGATTACTCAGCATACATACATACTCAGCCTCTGAAAACTCTTCTGATATGGAAAACCGAACTCCAGATCCATCGTCTACGAGAGATATTCTTGAGTCAAGTGACTCAGAATCTGGCTAATAATAACCCTAACAATGGACAACAACAATACACAATATCTCCAATGAACATCCAACACCAAAGTAATATTAAAATCTTCCAACTAAACTGTAATAGCCTGAAGCAACGACTTCCTCGAATTGAACTAGTATCAAAAACTTAACATATTATTATTTGTTCAGAAACTAGATCAACTCCGAAAAACACAAGTAATAATTTTTTTCCAGGGTTTAATTTTATCAGAAAAGATAGAATACATGATTCTGGGGGGGGGGGGGGCTACTTATAGCCATTCGGAAAAATATCGCATATAAACTAATAAATTCTGATCAAATTTCAAGCCAAGTTGCTCAAACAATTGGTATCACCATCGGTAATTGCAAGCCCAAATTAACATGTTTGCTATATACAGACCCCCTCGATGTATTCTCTCACAGACAGGTGCTCTCGCTCGATTATGCACAGCGATAAATACTCGATGATCCGGATGGCGTCGATTGGGAAAATCTCGACCATAAGTTTCCGCTGCGAGACGCCCGTTGCCCTCACACATACCGTAAGAAAAATGAATGTCGGCGTATTCTTCATAAACAAATTCCATTCTGACATCAACAAAAAATACCTGACGTCTTGGGAATCGCGAGACAAACTGAGAGATTGGGAAAAATTGAAAATCGATCACGACGGAGGGTTACCGATATGTGGGAGAAAAAAACAAAAACCTGTGGATATCGTTTGCTCCCGTTGTTTATCGAAGATACGGTAAATTCATCCGACAGTCATTCACTGCTCTCAGGGCCGTCATAGTCACCGCGTTCCCTAGTTTTTTTTAATTCAGATGAAGGGATAACGATGGATATTAAAATATCCATATGTTTCTTTACTCCCGTCATATTTAGTGGGGCCCCCATTTTTTAAATTCAAATGAAGGGACGAAATTGCTGTCAATCGACAGGCAATTTAATTCTCCATCGAATGGCCTTGATTTCATTCCTTAGTAACTTTTGCGGGGAGGGGGAATAAATTTTTCACTGGCGGAGGAACGATGGACATTTAAATATTTGTTGTGTTTGAAAATTCGTTTTGATTGTTAATTAATAAATAAAAAAAAAACATGAGATCGAAATCCGGTAGAATCAAAAGCGAATTCTAACATGTGCCTTAATTTTACTGACAACTAAATGCTGAGTTGAGGGTCGCTCTAAAAAAGAAATCAAACGGCAGTTGACGACAATCGAAATGAAGAAGAAACTCTAGTAGCCGTTGCATGCCACGTTTTCAATTTAAAATTTTCCTTTAAAAACGCGCAGTCAGCTATCAAGCTCACGGCAACAGGGCTATACTTTTCTTTTCGGGAATTTGATAACGTCTTAGCCGCAGAACAGAGCACGTCAAAGAGATCTACTCCTTAGGCTCTACCGAGAGTATAATTACCTAAGTATTATTATAGTCAAAATTTTCGGGCACTAAACGATTGACGGATTGCAAGATTATCCGCTACGTTTTTGTGAATTTGTGAAAATTAAATTTAGCCAAAACTGACTGAAAATTGTGACGTGAAACGGTTGACTGAGTGCAAAAATATTAGTTACCTTTCGTGCAATTCTAACAAAGAAATAACGCTCATTGACTCTTGGAAACTCTAAACCACGAATCAAAAACGGATTGGATTATTGTCGTGAATCTCATATGTAAGTGGGCAAAATTTGATAATTGATTAATCCGGCGAATGATCTAAAAAAAAAAACTTCTATATACATTTCAGAAATCTAATTGAATGCGTTGACGAGTCTCTCCTTTATTTATATCCGAGGTTCGAGTCAATTTAGCATTAAGGAACTTATTGTCGTTATTCAAGGGATTGTTATTATTAATCCAAGTGTTTTTAATAAAGGAAGTATCATTTGTCAAAATTAAAATTTATGATTGAAAATATTATTGAATCAAATTCATACAAATTCACCCCAAAAATCTGAGATGTGCCAAGCACTTAAGAGGCAAGTACGCAAAAACAAAATTAATACTTAATTTATTGAGGTTTAGAAAAACCGCCGAAGAATTTGAACAAAACAATTCACTTGCATTGTCCAAATTCAACAGTAAATTTGGTGTCAGAAGTGGGATACTCACCTTTAGATTTTTGGTGTTTTTTTTGGGAGAAATCAAAAGATAGATCTATATACAAGTGATTATTCGCGTAATAATAAATAAATGCATAAATAAATATATATATATTTATTTGTTTATTATTATTATTTTTTTTACTTTATGATGACTCCCGAAGAGGAGCTTGAAGCATTGAGAACGCTAGTAGTGCGGAAGCCACTATGGCGCCCCCCACCCACAGTCACTCCGACCCCACCACTCGCCTGCATTAGAGTAGCACGACTCCGATGCGGGTGAGTAGTGGGGTGGGA
>JAPYZM010002933.1:0-12410 GCA_030522845.1 Psyttalia concolor
TACACTGAGAGAAAAACGTACTTTTGGCTGAAAAATTAATTCTTAGTTCAAGAATATTTTTTACCATCACATAATTCTTGAGCCAATCTTTTTCTTTCATTCCTTACCAACGAACCAAGAATTAATTTTTCACCTAAAAGTCCGTTTTTCTCTCAGTTTGAAATTGTCCCAAAATTTCGTGAGGAAGACGAAGGAAATATAAAGAAAATATCTTCAAACCAATTTCCAGGACTTGCATTAATTTTCATGGGTCAATAAATCTGAAATTTCCCCGCGATTGTTCAATTAATTATGGAATTGTACGTGACGAATTTCCCTAAAACTCAAACGATAATGAAAAATGAAATTGCCCTTAAAATGCATTATCGAAAATTTGACATAACTTTGGAGATAGAGCTAAGTTTTAAGAGTGTTTTCTCTCTATGCAATTGATCTAAAATTTCCAGCAGCCCATAGATCCAAAAAACTTGACTGAATTTATTATTCCAGATAATTCATCGTGACCTCGCAGCGAGAAACGTCCTAGTGGATCACAACAAGCTCTGCAAGATAGCAGACTTCGGTATGTCAAGGTTTGCCAACGAGGATGGCGAGTGCATCGAGACTCGTCACGGCAGAAATGCCCTGCCAATCAGATGGATGGCCCCAGAATCCCTGATTTACTCCCTATTCACAACCAAGACAGACGTCTGGAGTTTTGGTATTCTCATGTGGGAGATCGTGACCCTAGGTAAATTCAATAAATTGTTGTTATGTGTAGCGAGTACGTGTTTTCTTGACGTAGGGTTTAATCCAGGAAGTGTCGGACTGAATCTGAACAAGTTATTTCATGATAATACTGATGTTGTTTCTCGCTCCTCAGCCGTCTTGAAAAAAAAATAAAATAAACAAAATGATGAAAAAGAGTGAGTAAGTAACGGTGATGGCTTCTCTGCAGGTTCTACGCCGTACCCGGACATGGCAGCGCGCGAGGTCATGCGGAACGTACAGAATGGCTACAGACTGGAGAGGCCCTCGCACTGCCGCAGCGAGCTCTTCAGGGTGATTGCCAGGTGCTGGCACGCCGATCCTGATCGTCGGCCCGAGTTTCAAACGCTCAGGAGAGATCTTGCTCAGTTGCTCGAGGATAATATGAATGGACACTACGTAGATCTTGAAAGTTTTGCCTCTGAATGCGCTGACTGAGTCTTTTTTATCATCAAAATTCAATATTTATAATCATTAAATTTTGGATGTCTGCAGACGAAGAGAAACTCGAAAAAATTACCCCTGAATTGCAATAATCGAATCGCATTTTGCCAAAAGCTTCACGACAAAATTCATTAGTTACAATAAAAAAACGAATTTCGATTCTAGACCTCTAAATCTCACAGTAAACGATTTTTAAAGTGAAGTTTGGAAAAGATTGAAAAGGTTTTTTGGTATTGAAAATTTTTGGAGGTAATTTTTAAGGTGAATTCTACTTCGCGAAGTGTGAAAGATTGCCTGCAGCTATTAGTATTCTTCCTTGCTTATTAGATCTTTAAGTGGTTTAACAGGTGATATTGCGCCATTTCCCGAGACGACCTTCTTTAATTTCTCCGTAAGTAAATTTCAAGAGGCTGACGACGTACAAAAAAAAATATCAGAAAGAGAGATGATGAGGGAAGCGATTCACTGTGTGACGAATGCATTAGATTCGGCTATTGTCACAAGTTTTTAATCACTCGTCCGATTCCTCAATCATCTCCATCATTTCTACTGACGCCTGAATCGCGTCTTCTCATCCTTCCATTCTCCTCCGTTTATTATCGTTAGATTATTCTCGTCAAATCATTCTCGTGCATGAACCTTGTAAATAGATATGTCTATTGTATCGATGATTTGTTAGCTCTCACGTTAAATCAAAAAAATGCGCGAGAATGTAATTGTTTTTTTTTTCTTTTGAAAATTGCATTATTTTCGATGTAGAATGTAAGTTTTATATATTTTATATGCATTACTGTATAAACTTAAGATTATTCTTAATCATTCTAGTCTTTCGACGCGTCTTGGAGTGATAATCCAATTCCAATATTGCATTAGGAACGACCAAACACAGTAGTGTGATATTAAATGTGTTTTATTTCATTTATTCTATTTCGATTCAAGTTGGATATTGGATTATCAGTGAACTCCACGTTTGTCAGTTCATTATAAGCGAATTTTCCCTTCAAACTACAATTAAAATGTCGAATTGTTTTTTAAATCAGCGATATTCGACTCTCAACTCATGTTCAATAAAAAAAAATAAAAAAAACACTTGCGAAGTTAATTACCTGCATTATTCGATGGCAATGAAACTTCATGTGACATTGGCTTTGATTTTCCAGTTTAATGAAGTTCTAAATTTTTAAAAATAATAGGAAGATGGAAAGTTCCAGACCCACCTCAATGCATAATCAATTTTTAAATTTACATCTCAATTTCCCCTGATTTCCATCAATTTTTATGGAGTAGTAAACCGCAATTGGCAGACCCCATTTTACAAAATAAAATTACAAACAAAATAGTTCAATAAAACTCTACTGTAATTTCCCATGCAATGGGTGAGAAAAAAAAAGCTTAATTGCCCGCACCAACGACTGTCAAAATTGAGAAATGGAAAGACTATCGGCTCGGAATCTCTCTGCAAGTGCACATTAAACTACACTCAAACTCAATTACCATAAGAGCATGCTCTGTCAGGAAATGTTATAGTATCGCATAAAAAGAAAATGTGAAACGAAAAATCAATGGAGCGTAAAATGTGTGTTTACTTAGCACCTCGCCTGATATTGTACAATTAATTACCTAAACATGAATGGAGGAGGGCTGAATTGAAATAAGAAGGAATCTGCATTATCTGAGAGTGGAATCAGAATCGTCGACCAAGTAAATAATTCACCAAAGCCACCGTCAAGGTTCACTATCGTGCCCAGTGGTCGGAGGGTCACATGTGTGAGTGCATTTGGATTGCAATCTCTCGCCTTCGAACGCCCGCGCTAATTAAATTAATTAAAGCCTCCCCTCGCCCTCTCCCCGCCCCCACCTTTGACTCTGTCGTTGGTTTTGTTATCCAGTGTCTTCGTATACGGTTGAGAGCGCCTTGTATTACTACGTGTGCCAATTAAATACGGCCAGTTGAACAAATTGGAGGGGTCCTTTGAGTATCCAAGGGACACGTGCAGTCCAGTGAATGAATTTTATTGGAAAGATAGAATGCTAGCTTCGTCAGTTTTCGAAAAATTCGGAAACAAATAAAACAACTTGCGAATTGAGTTAATTTCACCTCTTCCCGTTTTTCATGGGCATGAAAAATCCATATCATCGGTTTCCAGAGTTCAAACTATCCAGATATTTAGGAAATTTTCCCAACCAATCGAATGCCACCTGAATTTGAATCGCAAATGCCGTTAGTTTTTGAGAAATTATTGAAAAACTAAAGATACCTCCGAATTAATAACTTAATTACGACTGAATCCGTATGCCCTTGATTTCCAAATAGGCAACACATTCCCCCAGGAATCAAATGCTGTGGAGTTTAGAATGAGGGACTCCTGCCTTTCAATAAATTCTAACAAAAGCAAAGTGCCCTAAATTAATTATTTCGATTTTTGCTCGGGAGCAAAAATATTTGCAATTCTAGATATTTAGGGAATTTCCTCAGCAATCAAATGCCGTGGGATTTAAAATGTTAACTCCTTCAGTTTCCGAGAAATTCTTATCCATAAAATCCTTAAAATTATGGTCCCCTCTGGATTAATCTCATCATTGTACTGCGGACTATAGAGGCCTAGAAAAAATACTTCTAATCGGTTCGAAAGGTCGCAAGTTTCCAGATCTTCAAGAATTTTTCCCAGGAATCAAATGCCGTTGAGTTTAGAAAGCTGACTCCTTTAGTTTTCGAGAAATCCTTAAAAAAAACTCAAGTCCTACGGATTCCTCTGCTTTATTTCCCCAAGACGAAAAAAACTAAAATATGTTGAAGAGAAAAAATGTTCGTCGATTGAACTCCTGTTATCATTCCAAAATAATCCTCCGCATGATAATGTCCAGGTGATGCTGCATAAACATGGCCAGTTCATCAAAGTATGTCAGACTTCTCTACATCAGAGAACAGTTCTCAGCTTTCACTGCGCACTCGCTAGGCGTTTGTCCTCATCCCCATTATTTCTACAATTGCGGAATTAAAGAAAAAAGTGTTGTTCAGCGCCCATTGATCATCGAATTATCTAAAATTGTGTCTTCACCCAATTCACATTGCCTCGATATACATTATACAGATATCGCGTGCAAATGGGATCGCGTGATCCTATTTGAGGGATGAGCTATCCAGTCGATTGGATGGGCGTTAATCAAGTAAAAACGATACCCAAACGGAATCCCCCTGAGCCGTTTCAAAATCGAATCCGTTAGTCTCTCACTCTCTCTCTTTCTCTCCTTTCTTCTCTTCAATTATACTCCTTATTTTCGAGCAATCATTTTTCTCTCCGTGGGTCCAGGATGACTTCGCTAACGGTACAATTCTCGCAATGTCAACAGAAATTTCACGGTAGATATCAATACCAAATTACCGAAATTAATTGAGTCCTGAAAAATTAATAATTTTTAGTACCACGAGTGAACTTTTAACGTAAATTAAAAAATTGAAAATTTTCAAAGTTTAAATTCCTCGAAATTTCAGGAAAACTGTTGTATAACATTGTTAACAATACATATAAAATCAGCATAATTAATTACATTCTTGAAAATTTATAATTTTTTATTATGCAAGTGGAATTTTATTGGTTTCCCTCAAATGTCCAATTGTTATGGATTTTTAGGGATTTTATTAAAATTCTGAAGTTTCATGGACTTTCCTCTACAACTGCTCATTTTTAGTGACAAAATCTTTTAAAATTTCAAGAAAATTCTGCATGGAAATAAAAGTACGGTAGAAATTACCCTTCAGTCCAGTAATCGTGCTGTGTTTTGACCGTCGAGGGAAAATGATCATACCGCCCAATAAAATTTGTTAACTATCCTCAATAAAAAGTCTCTACGTATTTGGTCAAAATTACCTGACCACCCAAAAAAATTGATTGACTACTCACTAAAAATTATTCGCACGTGTGCACTATTTTTCGTTGACTGCTTAATAAAAGTTGTCGAGTTTTTCTTGAAAAATTAGCCAATTGCTCAGTAAAATTTGGTTACTGATCACCAAAAATGCTGTAGACGAACCGTTAGGACGCCATTTACATGCGATTGCCAAACGGAAGAATATTTTGGACTACAACATTTCTCTCTGTGCAGCATAAAATTGTTAACAATGCACTATCAATATGAAGAATTTTTTTTGCCCCATTATAATAATTTCCAAATGATCGAAACAGCCACGAGTATCCTATCACTCTCCCCCATAAATTGCGACCTCCGCCTCTCAATTCCCGTGTGATTTTCTCCCAAATGATTTGAAATTTTAATCTGAAAATAAGACGTATATCAAGCCGATGTTTCTCAACGTACAAAAGACACAGAAAGCGAGATTTCCACCTTTGTTAAACACACGACTGCATTCTCCACCTAGGCCAAGTCCCCTGTCGGGTTCACGCAGAAGCGTGTCCTCGCTTATCTTCTCGAGCTACTCGTAACTCCCTCACTGACTCTCACAAGTAAAAAGGGGGTATACTTGTACGCCGATCGGTTGCATTCGCTTCACATTGCATTCTCCACTGTGGTATAACCAAAGTATACTTGGCATCAGTAAACTCTGTTTGCTGGTTGTAGAGTCGTTTATACGACAGCGTGTCTTCTTGCCTTGTACTCCATCCCCACCTGCCCATCTCTACCTACCGCAATGTTTCCACGTGTTGAATGTTACCTCGGGACGCGGTTAACGAAAGAAAAGGAAATTTAAAGGAGGAGAGGAGAGACAGAATGGAACGATAAAACTGTCTTCAAACTGAACACCCTTCTTTACTGCTCGACGTGAATTTTTCGAGATCAGTCGATTCCCCGGAGCAGATGATGATTAAGACGAAAAAAAAAAACAAAAGAAATCCAAGACAAATTGGAGGAGAGACCGAGTAAAATACAAAGAGTGTTCGTACAACTTTCGAAATGTCCGTTTTTCTCATTTTTTTTTCCAACTTCCTATGCTTCAGAGATCTTGCTTCGATAATTCCCAAGAGGGATTGCAGTATTATTATAAATATTTGATTACTCTCAGGGAAATTTTTCAGTGATAACTCCAATGATTTCGCAATAATCTCGGGGGAATCGAGTGTTGATTTATTTTCTATGACAACCAGTTGTTTGAACTATTAAATCTTCATGTTCTTATGAACTAATAAGAATATCCTCTGGTTGAGTGAAGTGCGACCGACTTATTTGCCTCCCACTGCTGAATACCTTGAGCTAAACCGAGACTAAAGCCTGCTTTCTCGGTCATGACTAAGATAAAGTCTTTGCATTATCCCATTTTTCACTCGTCCACGCCTTAACGCCCTTTTCTGCCTTCCCCGACATCTTCTGGACTACTTTTTTCACGTCAGATGACTAGGCATATTCCTGAAAACAATTTTATTTCACGCACCCACAGCAGGAAATTTCATTGAGGCACAAGTCTTCCTTTATATCCAACAAATTTCTTGATGGAATTGAAGAGCAAAATATTTACACTGACAAGAAAAAAAAGTTCATGTTATTTTCTTGTATGATTTGATCACTCTCATCTTTCCAACATTACATTATTTGTCAAATAAACGGAAAAAAATTAATTCCGCGAAATGGCGATTATTTTCATAATTTTTCGGTATTGCTAATGACATAAATAAAAAATCAACGGAAAACAAAGTTTAACGCGAATAAATTCACAATAAAAATGTAAAAATTCATCACTCGCGGTAAATTTTTTTCCTGCTGCATTATCTGCATTGATTACGCGGAACCTAAATGACCCCACGGGGAGAGGATTTTTTTTTCTGTAAGAATTACCATAACACTCGGGAAAAAATTACCCACTAAGATGTAAAATTCAATAAAAATTATGCACACGTCTAGATAATTCTTAGGAAGCAGTAAATAAATATTACTGAGCAGTTGGGTAATTTTTCACGGAAAACTAAACGACTTTTTTAAAGCAGTCGACAAAAAATAATGCACACATCTTAATAACATTTATTTAGTGGTCACTAAATTTTACTGAGTAAAACGGAATGTTAATTTCTTCCGAACTTTTCTCTCCGTGCACTCTTGATTGTCATTCCCCCCTTTTTTTTAATTCCATAAGTTTGACGATCATGACCATTCCAATCGCCTCCTTTCTCCCCTCTCCATCCTCATCACTTCCCTCATCATCGGTCCCGAGCGATTTTTGACCTACAAAAACGGAGAGAGATACGCGGGACACCTGTAACCGTAAAATTAACGAGCGACGAAGAGGAGGTGAATGTGAGCCTCACTTGTACGAGCAACGAAACGCGGGGAAGATTGAAGTGAGCACCAGAGAGTCTTGCTGATGCACGCCGTCTGATATTCCGAGCCCGAGAGTCGACGTGTGCGTGTGCTATTCACGGCCACGGCTATTCCACGTGCTATTTGTTACAGAAAATTATTTTTCCGAGTGATCGCGAGTGATTAATTGTGATCGTTACCCCATTCTTCATGCTATAAGATGAGGATTCTATTGATATTTTTCGCCACTTCGGTAAGCACCCGAATCCACTACTCGTAAACATCGGCCTCCACAAATGCTAATTCTCCAGTTGAATTGGTTTTGGTGATAATTTGCAGACGCGAGAGAACAATAATTCGCGAAAAAAATATTGTATTCATGAGTTGTTGAAGGAAGTAATCAGGGAAGCGTGGAATTAAATAAAGTCAGTGAAATTCTACTGGTGGAATTCAGTGGGTCATCCTCACATTAGGATTCGTAATCAGTTCTGGGAATACTAGAGAGCAGGAGACCAAATTTTTTGCTCCAAGCCGACTTTTACTCTCCTGTAAATTCTTTTTTTTCGTCATTTCATTTTCTCCCATTTTTATTTCGTTCGACCGTTAAGATATTCAACGCGAATGATCCGATATTCAAAGATAGCTCTCACTTTCGGTAATAAATGTCATTGCTATGAAAGTCGTTTTCTGTAGAGCTAGCTGGGAATTTCACCTCGTTAAATGTTTGGTTTGAGTCTGTAATTTGGATGAATATTGTAATTTGTCACAATCATGTCGGTTTTTATTTGTAGGCTGCCCTGATTTTGTTGACGACAGCGAGAGCAGACGATGGAGGAGAGAACATCGAGGAGGATTCTTATGATGATGGAGAAGAAATGTCGAGTAAAATCTCGGCATCTTTAAAGATCAGCGATGGATTATTGAAGAATCGAACGGAGTTTATTCAGAGAGCTGCGTCGACGGTAAATAACCAACCATTTTTTTATCATCGTATGGCAGAGGGAAGTATTATAATTTAATTTGAGGCATATGCAATGAAACTGTGGCTTGTTGCAGTTTAGGTTGAGTTTTGAAAGTCTCACTTTTAGACTGGAACAAAATTTTGATAAAAATCGAATTTAAATTTTCAAATTTTAAATTAAAATATGACAATCCGCATTTGACCTCTGTAAGCTCTTCAAAAATGCTTAATTACGCTCTGAAAGTTTCAAACATAAAATATCAAATCTTGCAACGTGAAACTCCACACGCAGAAAAAAAAATTCTCGAGCCAAGCAATTTCCTTGTCACAAGAAAATCCACACATTTCCAATACAACTAATTACACACATTCACTTGTGGTAGGGGATTTTCCTAGTAACAAGTACATTTACTCCGCTGAAGACCTTATTTTTGTCAGTGCAAGGAAACAAATTGTCTGAGAATTGAAGACGTCTATTTGACCCTTCAAAAAACCCCAACTTGTTTTTTTTTCCGGTCCTCAACTCGATTGTTAATTAATTGTAGGGACTGCCAACGACTGATAAAGCAGCTATAGAACCGAGAATGGACGTTTCGGAGAAGATCAACCGTGTAAATGCCACCAGAGAGCTAGCCCTTCCTGCAAATTTGTCGCTGGCCAAAATAATAACCGAGGATACTCCAGATACCGAAGAGGACATTGCCGAGACATTGCCGGAGGTAAATCCATGAGAGAAGGAAAAATCGGAGAGAAACATGTCCATAAGTCCACCTGCTTATTGGGCTACCACAATGAGACTACTATTACTATTTTGAACTTAGAAAGTCATTCTGACCTGCCGTTGCTTTCCTTCGCCATCACAACAAACAGATGAGAGACTTACCCAGAGTTCACGTCCTATACATTGTCTTTATTTATGAATTTTCCCTCATAATCGAATTTAACCATTCCCATTGAATGCATTTTCACACTCAGCACGCATTGAAATGGAGGAAGAGCCGTTCTAGACCTCAATCAGCGCGTGACTAGAGAAAATGGAGTTGAGTCATTTTTGATGTTGCTGGTGTATATTGCATTACGCGATCAGTCACACACAATCATTTTCATTATTTATTATCGAGTCGAAAATCTCATGTAGAAAAAGGTATGGGTTTGCCAAGCTCGGGTGTCCAAGATTGGTCGAAGATTGAGCCATCTTGGGATAGTGAGGATCCAAGCCCTTTGCGAAAATATATGAATGGAAATAATTATATGTGATATATACACTGACAGAAAAACGTACTTTTGGTTGCAAAATTAATTCTTGGTTCAAGGACATTTTTTGCTATCCCATAATTCTTGAGCCAATCTTTTTCATTTGTTCCTCAAGTATTTTTCATCGTCTCGAGAAGAAAATTTATAAGGTTTTCTTTCCCTTGATAATGTGCATACTTGAAGGACAAGAGAAGAAGAATTCCCTGATAGTAAAAAATATTCTTGTACCAAGAATTAATTTTTCAGTGCACCATTTTAGGTTTGGAATGGTAGGGGTAAAATCAAGGTAAATGTTAAGGGTATAAGTGTAACAATGAAATAGTCAAGGTGGACTCTTGAACATTAACATCACGAATCTCTCGCTATTTAACATATCGAAGTGAAAAACTAACATTACAAATTAGTTATCATAATCATAATTATCACTAGAGGTATTTACAATTGAAAATAAAACAAAAATCCAAGTTATCCATCCAATAATATAATTGACTCCATCTTTCTTTGAAGAGAATAATAAAACGTTTATGTATTGTATAGAAGTGAGAATTCCAACAATTGCGTGATAAATTTGTGGATAGACCATCGGATAAGTAATCGTTAGGGCGTGGATGGGAGCCTCAGTTACACGGAACGAAGAAACCGAATATTTTGCTGGAGATTCAGGCGAGGGGTGCGCCTTCAGACACAAATTGCCGTTTTGACAGAGAAATTCTGTAAAGACTTCGGTCTATACAGTAAGAATTGCGAATTTTTGCAGTGAAAGCATCCGTTTTAGTTGACCGGCTGAGTCTCCGAGAAAATACCGTTTCATTTATCTTCGTGTAAGGCAACATTTTAGGGGGCAAGTAATGAGTTCATAATTAATGTTCAATACTTGTAGAAAGAGTATTTTGTTTGTGGCATTATTCAATTGTTTTCAATTAAGGCTCGGGACTCAGTTTGGAATTACTCATGCTTTAGTCATTCATATGATATTTATGCAATTAGCGATTTTTAATTAAGTCCAGCCAACAATTGGCGACGAATGTTAGATCGAGATTTGCGCCCAGGCCTCACTCCACATTATCATCCCGAGTTTCTAATCCAGTTCGGCGCATGTTTGGCAGAGGAACGGGCCCGATCATCGGTAGCCCGGCTGCCGCCGTTTGCCAGAGCTCGATGCATTCGTTTTTCTTTACCTGAGATAATGGTTGAACTATTATATGGTCTGTCCGGTTAGTTTCAAAGAAATTGCAAGATTTGGCAATTTTGTAGTTCAATCATTCCGCAAAATAAGTGAAATGAGCCATGGAAATATACGGAAATGGAGAGGAATTTATTGTGAAATGTGAATGAAATTAAATTTTTAGTTAAATCTGGAATTTAGTATCTCCGTAAGCAACGTGATTGAAATTCAATATATTAATAACAATTAAACATCCGTTTATATAATTATATGATTCGCATATATAGGCACAAGAGCTGAGATTCCAGCGGCCAGGAACTCGCAGAAGGCCCTTCTATCGACCCAATTCCCCGAGGAGGCCACCCCCCAGTGTCAACCGTAGAAATGTTTTCCCAGGTACGACAAAGTCTCGTGATTACTGATGCTTGAGATGTCAAACTAATTATTGCATATTGTACAGTGGAGGCACCACTTCGTGCATCAAAGCGACCCAACCGCAGACCCCAAGAAGTCAAAGAAGCAAGACAGCCCACCGAAAATGATTGCACATTTTTCACGAAAACCGTCTGTCTAGAGACAATTAATTATCCGCAGTGAGTATTCCATTTCGTCTAGTCCAAGTTGGGTACAATTCTATTTAAAATAGTATTTTTTTATACAGAGAGAGAAGGTCGCTAGCATTTACTTTTCCGTTTGGTAACAAACGTCTTGTGCTTTGACAGTTTGGGGAAAATAACCGTACGACTTCGTAAAATTTGCTGACTGTTTTCTTCATTTCCGCCAAAAATGGCCCAACTGATCAGTAAAATTTATTTATTGTTTACTCAAAATTATCTGGACGTGTGTATAATTTTTATTGAAGATACCGAATTTTATTGTAGTCAGGTGTTTTTTTTTTGTAAAACTTATCATTTTCTCTGAACAATTTCTCTCCGTATTTGATTGTCCTGGAATCATGCTGGGCTCTGCATTTATTTTAATCAATAAATTTTCAATTGAATTCCTCTGACACATTTATAAACATCTCAATTTCTGCATTACAGCGAAGCAATAATGAGAAGTCTCCGAGGAAATAAGGAAATGGTATCATCATTACTAACGGATTACAGTCCCCAAGACGCGGATAACGACTATCCAAAAGCCTTACCATTAGAGAGTCACTTCGACAATAGATTTGAGAATAAATATGAGAACAACGAGATTAAAAGGTAGGGTAATGGAAGGAAACCTTGAAAAATTTGAATCATTACAAATGCTCCCAGTGGAAAGTAGAAAGCAAGTTATTGAAGAAGGAAAATTTCACCTGCAACCGTCTTATTTTTTCCTAGTCTCTATAGATTTTTTAATTATCCCACTATTTCACTATTGTCCTCGAGACTAATGATATCTTATTATTAAAGAACGAATGATCATTGTTACTGAAATGTGTTTAATCGGGAATCACATCATCGACTGTGTAGACGGTTAGGCTTTCTAATTATTCAGACCGAACTCAATAAAAACCGATAAATGAATTCCAGTCGATCCAATCACGTAATTCCATTGAAAAACCATTGAAAAATGTTGCGAAATAGATTGGCTAATCGTTGAATT
>JAPYZM010002934.1:0-15910 GCA_030522845.1 Psyttalia concolor
CCACGTCTCTCATCGGTTAACGGATCATATACATCTCTCATAGGCGGCTTTCTCAGCTACCTCCAGATGGCTCTTTTAGGCGGGTAGTTTCCTACCCGTCTTCCAGGGGATTTCGACCTAATATCCCACAGTAACGAGAGAATCTCGTTACATGTTTTACCATTTCATGCCTAAAAAAAATGAGAAAATAAATAACTATAATTAAAAAAAAACTGAAATACGAAACAAGCCAAGTGAACGTATGCGATCAGCGTCCGTTAGGACCAATTTCCCAAACTTTGCCGTATAAGTAATTGCACGACCACATCTGCTCATATATTGAGAGCAGTGAGAGAATTAACTTGACTCGAAAGAGCGGATAGAGGGGCTAGTATAATAACTTGGTTTTAAAAAAGTCAACTTGGCGTGCCCTATTTCAAACTTCGAAAACCACGTTCTGTTGATTGAGTGCACCAAGGTCAATCCAGAGACTGACTAGAGATATCCGGATGAGAATTACTTTGAGCAGATAAAACTCCCCACAAGAATTTCCAATCGCAATCGAATGATTCTAAGTTAGTCTATAAGGTACATACGCGATACATTATTCAGGAAAACTCCGCGCGTCAAGTTCACTTTTTTAGAACCAAGTTATTATACTAGCCCCTCTACCCGCTCCTTCGAGTCAAGTTACTTCTTTCACTGCCCTCAGTATATGAGCGGATTTGGTCGTGCAATTACTTGTACGGCAAAGTTTGGGAAATTCCTCCTAGCGGACGCTGATCGCATACGTTCACTTGGTTTCGTATTTCAGTTATTTTTCAAATTATAGTTATTTATTTTCTCACTTCTTTTTAGACATGGGATAGTAAATTTTTTTAGCCATAATGACTTATTTTCTCATTTTTTTAGGCATGAAATGGTAAAACAAAATGTCAACTTGGCGCGATTTTTTGACAAAATTTTTTGTGATTTTTTCAGCATCATATCTTATCCCAAAGAGTTGCACCGAACTGTCTTCTAACATAATCCTTTTACTTAATTCCCGGATTAATGAATTTTTAATGCTGCCCTGAATATTTAAGAGAGAGCGATCAACGAAGTCCTAGATCTTTGCGTTGTTCGATGTGATCCTCCTGGCAATAGATACCCAGAGAAATTATCCATTCTATGGAGAATATCCGGCGTACATCTCTACGTTAATTCCTTCCATTGATTGATACAAACACACTTATCCCACTTCTGACACCAATTGAAACGGCCGTGAATTTATAAAAATAATAGTTATTGATAATACAATAGAATGGCAGAGTAAAACGACCTGGAATTAATAAGAGCAGACAAAAGAATGGAAACGAAACAACTTCAGAAGAAGGAGCTCAATCATTCAAGAAAGGACCATTAGTTGATATGGCCATGGGTTCATTAACGTTCATGACAATACATTACCTCTCAACTGCGATAATATTTCAGAGTTCAGATTCAGCTCATCAACCCATTTTGAGCTGTTTCATCTAACAAAAATAAATTATCTATTAACTCTGCCTACTTTCCAGATTTCAGAGTATGTTTAGCGACCTATTTTGACCTGCTCGATGTAAGATGAAAAAGAAGTTGTCGCTCATTTGGAATACTTTTCAGATATTGGTGTCCGCTTACGCCCCCCCCCCCCTTCATCCGTTTTTGGCCGCCAGATCAAATGCAATGTCGGATAATCGTTACGGAAGGGTGAGACTAACACGAAAATTGTCATCTCACTCCTACTCATGCACTGATATATGAGAAGCGCCCGGGGCCCTATATTCTTGCATATGATGCTGAGAGTACTTGAAAATCCACTCGGTTTTTTTTCGAGTTAATAATGGCGACATCTGATAATTATGGGGACATTTAAAACCTGTTGAAATTGACATCATCATCTCAGTTTACGACCTACGTAATTACGGCTGAAAACAGGCACGATTAATTATGTACTTCGGGTGAAATGCTAGCTTATTATATCTACTATATCAGAAATTAGGTCTCTAGTATGTCTTGTTTTTTCTACAACTATAATTTGTGTTTTTCTCGCGAGTGAGAATAGACCACGATATTCGAAAGTTTTGTTGTGGTTTGAGAACAAAATATGCGTCCACAATAACCATATTATTTTATTCTAATCTTCATTATTTCGCTCTAAGACCTAATTCTCGACATATTAGACATTTTGACATTTTGTCTGACTCCGAGAGTATAATTTATCATGCTTGTTTTCGGTGAGTCCCGGAAAAAAAGATGGAAACGAAATCCCCGCAAAAAAATCTTGGAAAAAAAATCCCCTGATTTTCACCCCCGTGACCCTTGTAAAAAGGCCTCACAAGAGGCCGCCTAGGCGTTATCACAAAGGTTACAAAGGTTACAAAGATAATAAGAAAGGTCTAGGTTAAGATTTACGATAAACGATTGACGAAAGGAATATGATAAAACATTATTGAAAATTGGTCAACTGAATGGCAAAATCGAATTTTTAAAGGACGAATCAAATAAGCCGAATTTCAAATCGTTCGTCAAATAGTTTCTTCTGAATATAAATCATAATTGAACTAATATGAGACAAAAGTTCCAATACACGCGACTGTCAGTACTAGCTAATCAGAAGAAATCGATTTTATCATAATCACGATAAACCAGCTAGACGAAACGGGGTCAATATCAGACTAACTCTACGGTAGAAAATAATACTCTAATAATAACCAATGTCGATCGTTCATCTGCAAGAAGTGCGGACGCGATCGCAATATTGATTGGCAATGATCGAAACTCAATTTATAACGGATCTAAACGAAGCTACAGAAATTCACCAACTCGGAAAGAGATTAAATATTACATCTAAATGCATCAGTCAGCACAATTGCACGGCTGCTACAGAACATCTGCCGGTCGTGACCATACTTAGTAATTTTACTATACTCATTAATTTTATTATACGTATTATTTCAACGCTGTAATCAACAGCAAAAATCACCACAATAAAGTGGAACGATAGGGCACGGTGATACGAAACCCCTGCCGATCAAACAAGCAGGACTTTACTCACAAAAAGGAGACAATAGTTTTTGGGGGATCATGTGCCCGTTCCTTTCCAAACCCCCTAACATCTAGTTATGTGCCATTTTACCACTTGATAGAATACGAACAAATTTGAGCAAAACGTCTTTCCAAACCGTTGTCTTCGAGCACCCGATTGCCACAAAATCTCCTTAAGGTCTCGTCTCCTAGTCGGGTTATCTCGGCGGCCGGGCGTCATTCCGTTATCTCATGACCACCAGTCAAACAGATGAGATCCAGAAGGGGCCAGTCCTCTCCCCTACGTTACGGCTATGTTGGTTCCTAGGCTACTCCGTTGTAATTTATAGAGTACATCCTGTCTTTATCCCCTTTCACATGTTGGACATGTTGGCTATACAGTAGGAACTATCTACTAACGGCCTCCAGGCGATGGAAGGGAGGTGTTCCACGCAACACGGGGCTTCTCTACTATCTGTAACATCGGTCTCAGGATCACATCTGTTCACCACCGGCTTTCTCAATCGCCTCCAGATGGCTCCCTACGTTCTTCGAAAGGTCATGATTTTTAGGGCAGATTTCATACCCGTTGTGCTGGCCATTTCAACCCAAACTTAGTAACGAGAAAGGTCTCATTATAAATCATAACACATAATGTAGGAAATCCACCCTGGATTTCTATTCGTCGGCCGCTCAAGCACACTCGCTCGACAGCTCGCTATCCTCAGCTGACCACTGCTACGTCACGCGATGGCAGCATCTCTCGAACAGCTGTGCCTTACTCGACTCCCCACCGCTTTCGCTAATTTCCTTGCTAGCCACCTGAGGCTTTCTTGTTGCACGCTTCCTTCTTCTCCTTTTGCCTACTGCACCGTGCTCATCTAATTTCACTTTTGCTTTGTCCGCTCGTCAGCTCATTTGGTTTAAAAACTTTACACTAAATAACAATTCTAAAAATAACTCACCCGCTCGCTTAATGAATAAATTAAACACATAAATAAAACTATGGACAAATAAATTAAATATTTATATAGACAACACTACTAACGTTCGACTGACGACGCGGTCCAAAATTAAAAGTGACGCTTTGTGATTTATCAAGTGAGTGCTTATTTCACGACCTTTCTCACCCCCCTCCTCATTCATTCTCATCAGACTGCTCCCCCACGATCGATGCAGGAACTCCTCGTAGCTGGCTAATTACCAGCATCTCATTATTAATACATAACTAACCAAAACTAACTAACAAACTATGCCCACTCAATTTCACATTCACCCATGAGGCGGTGTGGTATATTTTATGACATTCCTCGCTCCGATTGACTTTCTACTACTGAACGAGTCCGACGATTGGGCAGCCAGCCAATGCTATCCACACACTTCTCCCTCGTCACCACTAACTGAGTCAATTCCCCTCAAAGTTTTACACGAATTTGTGACAGAGGGCGGGCGGCTTTCGCGGCTTAGTTTTTCTGGTCAAAAGACGGTTCACTTCAACAACCAATTCTAACAGAGCGAATTGTGGAACTAACACTACATTAAACGCCAGTCTCCAAATATTTAAATATAATTAATTCCACGTTTGTAATTGCTGAAAAATAATTTGAAAATCACGGTGCTTGTTCGAATGATTTCTTCATTTATTGAGTCAATTTTAGCTCAGTCGGTAAGAATACCCCATGAATAATCGGACGGTCCCGGGTTCGAAGCACAATTTCCACTAACCATTTCTTACTTGCTAAGAATACTATTTTTATTGATACCGGCAGGCATATTAACTTTAGTCAGTCCACTTTTAAGCGAGTAGATCATTGGATTCGAAGTTTGGTGAGAGCAACTCGTCAAGGTTTATATTTGCTTCCGAATGGAAACTTTGCAATCGTCACATTTTGAAATTTCAAGTTTTCTGGGAATTGATAGAGAATGGCTTTGATAGAGAGTGGCTTTTCTCCTCGGCCAATTTTCGAAAATAAAGTGTTATAAAATAAAATAATACGAATTCTAAGAAAATTTTCAAAAAATTAGAACTTTTATCAGATTTCAGGTTCTATATAGGACTAACTCTGGCCACAAGATCAGCTCGATAGAGCTAATAGCCATAATACATTTGATTCATCAACATCATTAGCACCAAAATCCAAGAAAACACACATCCAGTCTTGTGAGAGATACATTTAGGAATATTTTCCATGGAACATACTCAATTTACCCAGAAAATTCCGCATAAGTGAAGTTTTTCATGAGTTTCAAATTGAGCGTTCGCTGCTTAGAGTCTTTTTAAACCAATCCCATCACTTTCATTAATTGTGCTCCAATGTATTCATCAATATATCATTCACAGGTCATTATATGAACGCTATCACTATGCGTGACGGTGAATCGTCCAGTTTTTCGTCGGCGACTCAACCACTCAACCCTAACAATCCATATTCTCCAGAGGGTAAGAAATTTCAATCATCCCTTGCCTTCCTCCCTTCAATAAATTGTACATACCAGTCACCATGATAAGATCTTCGCACATTAAGCCTTGATATGAAAGTTATTATTAAAATTTTTCAATTTCCAATATTAGGGAAAAAGAATTCATCTCAAAAATGAATACTACACGCTGCGCTTTGCTACTCAATTTTTCCATGTAGTACCCGTAAATGATTCAAAGCTATTTAGATAAAAACATAGTCTATTCGATGGAAAGTAGTAAATGTGCTAACAAGTCAATATTTACATTTTCTCTTTTTATATATAGTCTCAGATTCTTTAGTATACTGTTAACACTTTCTGTTCATACTTTCTACTTTAGTATACTGTTCAATTTTTCTTTGAAATTATTATTTTATGCTGAAATATCATAAACATTTATAGCAAAAATATTGCAATAATAATTTTTTATAATTTTTCGTTTGATGATGACTGCGGGTTTACGGGAGCTTAAATATATAATTTCAAAACGTGTCCTTAGACATTGACAGAAAAACGTACTTTGGGCTGAAAAATCAATTCTTAATCTTCAATAATCTTTTTGTCTTATCCCTTAAGTATGTACATTGCCCAGCGAAGACACGTTATATAACAATCTAGACGACTGATATTTTCGTTGACGCACAAGGTTGCTTCTGTTGAATATTTTCTCTCCTGTCTTAATCAAATATTTATTTGAACGTAGTAAAAGTTGTATTAATATAAAATTATCCCCACAAATCTTGATACAGTGCATTATTACAATAAGGGAGAGAAACTTTATCGTTTAAACAGAGTCATTTGCGGAAATTAAACTAGTACTCTTCCGGAATTGAAAGTTGCACTACTCATCGCATAGTATTTTTGTAATGCACACGATAATTACATACCACCATTGTCATGTTCCTAATCACACTAACATAATTTCAAAGATCAAGATCAAAGATCACTTGCCGTAGTTCATAGGGTGAAGACAAATCGATTGATTAATATCTATATACTTTTAGAATAATACGACGAAAACCGCTCCAAATACGTTTGTGATGCAGCTACTGAAGGTTTTTTTTCTTCGTCCTTCAGACTTTGTTTTTTTCCTCCATTTCCCAATTTTTCCAAATTTTCAATGCAAACGGTGTGTTATAAACTCACGTGAGGAAAATTGACTTGCCACATTGTTTCGGAATAGAAGCTTTGTGATTGGGAAAATTTAAGTTTCCCATTTTTTGTTCTATATCAACTCGGTATGACCTGAGGAGTTCGAAATTACAGATTTTAGACCGTGTCCGAAGGTATGTATGTGCCTGTGTGTACGTGCCAAATATCAAGATACGCGATAGTGCAGCTGCCAATTTGACGATACAGGCAGAGCTGTCGCGTATGATAGACAGCTACCAACACAGACATAACCCCCTTAACAAAAATGAATTAATTTTTTTCGAATTAACCACGCGATGACAGTCAAAACCATCGCTAGATGCATTATATAAATACGGGTTGATTTTGCGGTCGATGTTTTCACTTTTTTCAGTTACTAATTAAATAACAAAATCACTCCATAGCAACTATGCTAAATGCATTTTCGCGAGTTTCATCTCATTTTACTCATATTCCCAAGCGTGAGTTTTCTCCCATTATGTTGACCGTGCGTGGGTTGGTATCAAGATACGGGACAGCGTATTGAGCCAAGTTAACGTTTTACCGGTGTGACGTCACAGGCCGATGCTGTCGCGTATAATATACACGACACAACTACTCCCCGAATGAGTTTTATTTTTACTCTCATAACACGAGAATCCTTGGCGGAATCCGCCCTTAGTTACATTATATAAGTTGACTATGAGCCTTATGAAGGTATTTTTACTTCCTCGATTAAATCAGTAAATAAAAATATGCTCCCATAGCAACCATCGTAACGTAATATTTCGACGATTTGATTTTCTCAGCGTTAGTATTTCGTTATTCATAGTATGCAATGAATAGAACATCTATTTGTCCCTTTTTTCTGTATCTTTCTGCTTGTTTTTTGTCCAGAGACTATAAGGGAGATATCCACAGTTATTGATAGACTTCGACATGAAAATTTCGTAGCGGCGGCGGCTGAACTAATTCATTGCCCTCTTGGGGTATGGCAGGCTGCATATAAGAGCATCAGTAACAGCTCACAGCGTAGACTCGGATTACCGACACATAATGAAAATTTAATTTTTTTTTTCATTCGGTTCGTTTGAAGGCTCATTGTAGGTCATTGTAAGTCCATTTATTCGAATTGAAGGTAATTAAATGGTTATTTTGATCCACCATGAAAACAAAAAGAGGGTGCTAACTCCTTCCTAAAAATGTTGTCAAGTAAAAAGAAAGTAAATAATTATCTTCAATTGGAATAAATGAACTTACAATAATCTCCAATAGACCTTCAAATGAGCTGAAAAAAAAAATTTCAATTACATGGTGATAACTATATGTCGTTTTGGATTATGTGAGGGCGCGTATTAAAGCCCAGCCACACATAAGAACGTGCAGCGTAGACCTGCCGCGTGAACCTGTTTACATTGAGAATTTCAAAAAAATTGGGAAATGGAGGAAAAAACAACAAGTTTGAAGTGCAAAGAAAAAAAGGACTAAAAGTATATATATCAATCAGTCGATTTGTCTTCACACTATGAACCACGGCAAGTACGTTTGTGCTGCAGCTACTGATGTCTTTTTTGTCTTCGCACTTCAAGCTTGTTGTTTTTTCGTCCACTTCTCATTTTTTTTCCAATTGTCAATGCAAACGGTATATTCTAAACCCACGTGAAGAAAATTCGCTTCACGCCTTGTTTAAAAAAACGCCAGGTTTTTGTTTTTCAGTAAACTAATGCTATTAACAAACGAAGGTCTTAGCGTTCTTTTGATTTCACGTGTTTGTTTGATCATAAAATTGACGATATAATTTTTCAAAATTATGACCAGGACATAAAACGTCAACTTGGCCGAATTTTTTCACAAAAGCTTTTTGTGATTTTTTATTGGATTCCTTATATGAGGCATTCTTTGTCAATCCAGCCACCTAGTTTTTTTCATGCCTCCGAAAATTCGGAACAAATTCTATCTTTTTTTAAGGACTGAAAGGACACCCTGTGAATTTTTTCAGATTTTCTGCAGCTTCGATACCCGAATTAGAAGGGTGTAAGTGAATTTCCTTATTATTTATGTATCTTTTTAATTTGACGACGTATAAAAAAAGTTTCAGACGAAAGTTTGAGGTTTTTTACACATCTTTTCGAAAAAAATTTTCTGTTTTGGAAAAGCGCTAATTTGAGGCCCGTAAACGGCGGAACACTGTTGGAACTTCTATTTTCACGTATTTCGACAGGACTTTTTTTCTTGAAAAAATATCAATCAAATATCGAATATCATATCAAGGTGGGACGGCGC
The DNA here is from genome assembly GCA_030522845.1 of Psyttalia concolor. Classification (NCBI taxonomy): domain Eukaryota; kingdom Metazoa; phylum Arthropoda; class Insecta; order Hymenoptera; family Braconidae; genus Psyttalia; species Psyttalia concolor. Next base: position 8,899 of record JAPYZM010002934.1, read on the forward strand.
TAAACTTACGAGAAAATCAACAATGACTTTGAATTTTTCTTTTAATTTTCATGATTTTCCCTCGATCTCGAAGTCTTGGATGCATCCTCCATATTTTGTGACTTCAAAATGATTATTTAAATATTTTTAATCTTATAGTATGCAATAAATTGAACTATATTCGGAAACTTCGGACTTTCCGACTTAAACATGATAGCTTTTGACTTCATAACTCTATAATTTCGTCGATTTCATTGCACTGTACAACAAAGTCCCAAAGAATGATATATTTGGTGTTTGACAAAAACCATAACGTTGATATTAACACTTTATTTAACAGTTAATTGAAACTGAAGGATATATATCACCTACATCTGCATACTTTGTATATTTTTAGTATTCATAATTACTTCTATATTTCTACCCATTAATATTTACGCTAGCCTAGGCTGTAAGTGCCCCTTAAAAGTAAAACGATCACGGTTGGTCCTCCCCTCCTCAGTAACTCCCTCCCTGCCTTTTTCGAAAAGATGTGTAAAAAACCTCAAACTTTCCTCTGAAACTTTTTTCTATACGTCGTCAAATTAACAAGATTTATAAATAATAAGGAAATTCACTTACGCCGTTCTAATTGAGGTATAGAAGTTGCAGAAAATCTGAAAAAATTCACAGGGTATCCTTTGAGCCCATAAAAAAAGATAGATATTTTTCAGAATTTTCGGAGACATGAAAAAAAACAGGTGGCTGGATTGACAAAGAATGCCTCATATATAATTTAATCCTCGAGATTATAGGGGGGGATTGCAGGTGCTTATGGAGAGTACATCCTCCTAACCTGCAAAGATGTTAAGTGTGATTAGGAGATTTTAGATAGATTTCTCACCTATGCTGCCACATTACGCTTGCATTCGTTATTCCTGAGCTTTTTCATGACTTTCGCCGCGAAACTGCTCGTTGTATCCCAGGCCCTCTGTGATGATAGCATCCCTTCCACCAGATTGTCAAGTGACCGCTCTCCTGGGAGTTCAGACTCCCAAGTGCTCCGCATGTCTCTGAAACGGGGGGATTTGAAAAATACATGCTCTGCATCTGCATCCACTTCCAGACAGGCTGTACGTTTCGGCGAATCTTCATGCTCGGATTTATGAAGATACTTTCTGAAGCATCCGGGCCCAGAGAGAGATTGCGTCAGGTAGTAGCTCACTTCTCTCTTTCCGCGATTGAGTCAAACATCCACTTAGTGGATCGGGCGGTGAGTCCATCTCTCCTTGGGTGAGTTGTCCCACCCTCGCTGCCATCCCTTCAGGCTATTTCACCTCTCTTCAGTCGTCAGTTCTTCGTGGACTCAGCACTTCGGATCTTTTGCGCTCATACAGAGCATTCCGCTCTTTAGCCAAGACCTCGATTGGCCGCATTCCAGCGACGACACACACAGGCTCCCTAGAGATCGTCCGGTATTCACTTGCCATTCTCAGGGCACTGAGTCGATAAACTGGTGCGATCTTCCGTCGTGCTTCCTGCAGTTTCAGGACTTTTCCCTAGATGGGGATAGCATAAGTGAGCACCGAAGTGATCACTGAAAGTAGCAGTGTCGGCTCCTCTGCTTGCCCCCCCCCCTCCCCAATGTTTTGTTTGGCATAAGGCGTGATAATGTGGATCTCACACTAGATGCGTTACTCGCCACGTGCTCTGCTTGCTGCTTGAAGATCAGTCGTGCATGGATCAACACTCCCAGGTACCGGATGGATGGCTGGGAGGTGATTTCACAAGACCCGACTTGCAGCGTGATCGTTTCGATCTTCTTCCTGCTGGTGATCAATACGGTTCTTTCTTCTATTTCGCCCGGCTAAATCGAACAGAATCCCTTCAACAACCGATCTTCCCACAGGTTATATTGAAGACATCCTTCATGTCCTCTAGATGTTTCCTGACGATGACCACGGCCACGACATCTGCGAATGCGAAAAGCTTCGTTGGCGAGGGCAGTTTCAGCTTCAGCAGCCCGTCATACATGATGTTCCATAAGAGGGGACCCAGGATCGAACCCTGTTTCACTCCTCCTGTAACCTTGTACTTTTTGGGCCAAGTTTCCGTGGCATACATGAGAACTCTTCTGCTGAAATAGTCGCTGACCATCTTCTGCAAGTAGCCTGGTACGTCTAGTTTGGCGAGAGTCTCCATTATGCAATCCCACCTGGCTGAGTTGAAGGCGGTCTCGCGGTCCAGAGTGACCACCAAGCAATACTCCTTAGTGCCATTCAGCCATCGTCCCCCTGCAATCGCTTCCCTCGCAGGTTCGATGATAAGATTGATGGCATCTAGTGTGCACCGACTTTTCCGGAAACCATATTGATTACCGGCCAGGGCCGGTTCTACGGCAGCTTCTATGCTCTGATGGCTAATACGCTCGAGGATCTTGCCAGCAGTATCGAACATGCAGAGAGGACGCATGGAGGGCATTGAGAGGAGGAGGTCAATGTGGGTAAGATGAAGGTTCGTCGGGTGGTTTATTCCCTTTTGGGAGCAGTACCGACCTCTGCTGCCTCCACTTGACAAGAAAGATGCCCTCTCGGAGGCATTCATTGCAGACATCCCGGAACTGCTCTGGTATGATGTTAATGTCCAGTTTCAACGCGATGTTCGGGATTCCATCCAGCCTTGGAGCTTTGGAGTATCCCACTCCTTTGCAGGCCTCCGTCAGCTCTTCTCTAGTGATCTTCGGGACAATTTCTCCTTCCCATTGTTGAGAGTTGCGGTTCCTGTTGACTTGGAAACAGCGTCTCCACAATTCTTCTTAGGAGCACTGGATACGATGAGGATGGCATTGATTGACTCTTGAGTGGTGTCATCACGACCTTGTAGGGCCTCTCCCATGGGTTGTTCTCCACTTCGGTGAGTAGCTCACTCCAACATTGCATCCTGCTGTGCTTGGTGGCTTTGCTGAGTCTTCGTCGTGCGTTCTTATAGTTGGTCTATAGCTCCGCGCAGTTGAGACACTTCCTTTCACGCTGAGAGGACCTCCTGGCTGCATTGCCCTCCTTCCGTAACAGAGCGATGGTCTCATTTCATCAGTACACCGGTGGATGTTGATTCGTGGTCCGCTTCCTCTCCATAGTAGCGTCACAGGCTCTACTTACTCATGATGTTCTGCACCTTCGCAGTCGCATTTGCACCAGCAATTGGGTGGTCATCTACGGCCACCGAATAGGAGGCCGGATCGAAGGTGCTCACCATCCCGCCAACGCTGAAGGTTTTCTTTGGTGTTAATGCGACTTTCTGGTCAGAACACATCTCCCATAGCATTGCTCGATGGTCGCTCGCCGTGTAGATATCAGATACTCTCCATGAGTGGCTCCTGTTCGCGAGGTTCGTTCATTTCCTCTGTTCAGCAAGATCACGTCCAGTACGACATGGCCTCTAGAACAGCTTGTCTATCCGCGTTCGTCGCCTTACTACCCCCTTCAACTGCCCAGGCCTTGCAGTCGCCAGCAATCACTATGGGAAAGTGTTGCTTGGCATCCACAGTCAGCCTTTCTAGGAAGACTGTGACTTCACCAATGCTTAGGCTAGGCGGGGTATAGTATCTGTAGAAGTGGTTTTCATCGATTTTTACCTTCACGAAACCATCCGCGCTCAAGGTATTTTGTAGCGGCTGATTCCTACAAGCCCAGATCACTGCTCCTTTCTTGGCATCAATAACCCAGGGTTGGGTGTCAAAGTGTCGATATGCCTCCGAGATCACTACCACATCTGGAATCAGCTCCCGCATGGTTTGCATGAGCAAATCCTGAGCGGCGTCGATATGGTAACTGTAACATCTTGCAAGTCTTCCTTCCCTTATCGCCTTTTGCTGTTGAGTGTCTGGCTTGCCGCTATGTATACTGGACAATAGAGCAACTGCCTGTACCGACATGGTTTTTCTGTGGTTTCCCATGTCAACTCCTATGTTCTATAAGAGTGCAAATGCGGTACAGTGTAGGACCCACAGGGTGAGGATAGGGCCGATTAGCCGTATGGAGGGCAGAAAGAGGGCCGTAATATATATAAAAAAAAAAGAAAGTCGACCACGCGACACTCTTGTTCTGACAACGTAAAAGTAAGGTCTTTTGTCTTTATGGCACATCGGTGTCTAGTATCGTACGAAAATTGTCGAGAAATAACTTATTGGAATTGTCTGTATGTCGTGTGGAAGGAGTCGATTCCCGAGGACTTGTTGAGAATAAATATTTATTGAGAATTGTCGACTAATATCGTAAGTACTAGTTATTTCAATATTCTTGCTGGATTTCTGTTTCCTCTCTCCACCTCTCTTACTATTCTTTGGGTCTTCCAACATCCACTCCCGAGATCGCCGGAATCGTTGTTAGTTATCGAGAAACTAACTGGCGCCCCAAAGTGTTATATGTCGAAGTTAAATATTTTTATGAAAGGATTTTCAGAGGCCTGACAGCCACTGATCCAGGCCGCGTCAGGTGAAGGCCTTAGTCGCTTCATTTTCTTGTCGAGTGTTGTGAATTTGCTGAATTTATTTATTTATTTGAGTATTTGTTGTTGAAACAAAAAGGCCTGTCTCACACGATATTCGCAAAATATCGAGCTTTCTCCTGTCTACCACCTTAGATACGTAACACGTAGCAGTACCTTCCAGGCTGCAAGAACTCCTGGAGAGTGGAGGCGTTCCTCTCCGAAAGGATCCATGTTGCACTCTTGGTTAACAGTTAGGGGGGGGGGGGCGTCAGCTGTTGCTCTTCCTCTGTTTAGGATGCTAAACCGTACATCCTCCCCCCTCACTTAGATGTTGGGCGTGGGACGGAGGTGAAGGTAGCTTTTTCTCCTACATGGCGTTCTTTCGGGGGCGGTCTTCCTCACGGAACTTCTTCATGACTTTGCTCGCGAAGTCGCTCGTCGCGTCCCGGGCTGGCTGTGATGAAAGCATTGCCTTCATCAAGTTCTCGGAGTGGATCCTGCCACCAAGTGCTAACACCCACTCCGAGCGACTCTTCCAAAATCGCGGGAGAACACATGCTCTGCCTCTCATATTAACACATGTACATGAAGAGCAGTTCGGGGAATCTTCATGGTTGAACTTCTAAAGATACGCCCGAAAGCACCTATGTCCGGAGAGCATCTGCGTCACCTAGTAATTAACTCCACCATGCTTGCGGTTAACCCAATCACTCACTTGGGGAATCAGGCGATGGGTCCATCTTCTTTCATCCGAGGTATCACACTTCTGTTTTCATCTGTGGATGCTATTCCGTCTTTCTTCTGCTGTGAGGTCTTCTGCGCTGAGTGATTCTGCTCGCTTGCGCCGATATAGAGATCTTCGTTCCTCGGCTAACTCCTCTATGGGTAGCATCCCGGCGATGACACACACCGCATCCTCAGACATGGTGCGGTGGGCACTTGAAGCTCTTGAGGCGCTCAACCGGTACACTAAAGCCACCTTCCGTCTCGTCCCCATCGTCAGCAGTGCATCAGCCCAGATGGAGATACCATAGGTTAACACTGATATAATTATCGACGTCAGCAATGCTTGCTTTGTCGGTTTCGGACCACCAATATTTGGCATTAGGCGCCAAAGAGCCGCTCGAACGCCGGATGCCTTGTTTGACGTGTGCTCCACTTGCTGCTTGCAGTTAAGCCGGGCATCTATCATCACCCCCAGATACTGGATGTACGATTGGGATGTGAGAGCATAATTCCCGATTTGCGGCGCGATCGTCTCTACCGTTTTCCTGCTCGTGATCAGCACAGCCTGTTTTGTGTTCAGCCAGGCTCCGACCTACGGTGATCATCCAACTGCGGATCGCCTTACAGATGATATCGAAGAAGAGTTCGATGTCCGCCAGTTGTTTGCCCACGGCTACTATGTCTACATCATCCGCGAACGCCACCAACTTCACCTCCGACGGCAATGTCTGCTTCAGCAGGATATCGTACATGATATTCCAGAGAAGTGGACCCAGTACCGAGCCCTGCGGCACCCCTCCAGTGACTTTGTATTCCGTGGGACCATCTTCTGTATCGTACCTGAGTATTCTTCCGGTGAAGTGATTTCTCACCATGTTCTGCAGGTACACAGGTACGTTGAGTCTCATTAGTACCTCCCGGATACAGCCCCACCTGGCCGAGTTGAAGGCATTTTCAATGTCTAGCGTGACGACTAAACTATACTTCTTTGAGCTTCCGAGCCACCTCGCCTCTGAGATCGCTTCCCTGGCGGTATTGATAACGAAGTTGATGGCATCGAGGGTGGATCTGCCTTTTCGGAACCCATATTGGATAGCAGCGGTTCGACGGCTGCTTCAATTCTCTCATGGACGATACATTCGAGGATCTTGCCAGCAGTGTCGAGCAAGCAGAGAGGACGGTAGGATGACGGTTCGTCCGGTGGCTTTTTCCTTCTTTCGAGTAACACCAGTCGCTGTACCTTCCACTTGGCAGGGAAGGTACCTTCCCTAAGACACTCGTTGTCCACGTCCGAGAATAGGCTCGGTAGCGCTTGGATGGCAGCTTCGAGTGCAATGGTGGGGATCCTATGAATGCCAGGGGCCTTTGCGTTCCTAACCCTTCCAAATGCCTCCATCAGCTCTTCCTCTATGATCTGAGGAATCAACAGCTTGACCTCCCGGTTATCTGCCCACTGGAGTTCCGGATGTTCTGGAAACAGCGCCTTGACAATCTTTTGCAGGAAGTCAGGGCACGTGTGCGATGGCATAGGTTGGCTATCAAACCGCGCCATTAGCACCTTGTACGGTCTGCCCCACGAGTCGCTGTTTACCTCAGCAATCAGCTCATTCCAGGGATGCACCATGCTGAGCTTGATAGCTTTATTAAGCTTCCGGCACAACTTCTTGTAGGTCATCTCCATCTCCATGAAATCGGGTTTCTTCTGGGCGCGTTGAGATTCTCTTCTTGCTGCATTACACAACGGTTCTACAACGGTTCGGAATTAGGAAGGGGAATGCGTTCCACATTTTCAAGGTAGGACATTGGAAATAATGGACGGGAAGGATTTTTGGTAGGTGGG
>JAPYZM010002935.1:0-13829 GCA_030522845.1 Psyttalia concolor
CGGCATCATATTTTGCCGTAGTGATTTTAGGGTTTTCGAGTTTGGGAAGTATGTAATACCAATTCCCGTACGAGAAAGCTCTAGAAGCAGTACGGCAAAGTACTTTTCTGACTGAAAAGTAACTTTTCCCACACAGCGTGATGAAAAACAATATTCACATTCCAGAGCCCGAAATTATTAATCCGAACACACAAAAAAAAATAGAAACTTCGGTAATGATAATCATAAAACGTGCATTCAACAAAAAAGTCAGATTTCGAGAGGTGAATTATTATGTTGCATTGAAGAATGCATAACTCCATTCAAAATTATGATTTGTAATCCTCTAAGAGCTCAAAAATTATCGTGTATTTTGCGAAAGGTTCCCTACGAACAAATGAAGGAGTCAAGTTTTTCAGGTTAAAAAATGATTTTTTTGAAAAACGTGACGATTCTGTTTGTTTGCAGGGAACCTTGAAGCAAATGCCCTATAATTTTGGAGCTCGAGTGGTATTCAGGGGATTATTTCTGGCAATCGGATTTGGCTTGCCCTGGGCCAATCAAAGCTCCGTATTCAATAACATGAAGTACCTACTCAATAAAATAGCAGCGGTTATTCACCTCTAACTTTTGATAATCACCCTGTAGGTTTTGATAATTTGCTTTGGGACTTGAAAAATCTACACTTAACGCTCCCGCACGGAGACCAATAGTATTCTAAAAGGGACACCCTCTGACACAATTGATTATCTCGAAATTCTCGACATGTTGAAACCACGATTCCTTTGTGGGTGAAAATGACGACATTGCGTAATTAATTTTCATGGCGTTCAGTTTCACTAACCTCTCAAAATCTTAACACGGCCCGCAATCGCTTTCTTTACAATACAGCAGGCGGTAGTCCGCGTTCGAGCTCGTATTCAATCAAAACTAAGTATTTCGCCGCAACTCCACAGCGAAATACGGTAGTAGGAAATTTTGGGAAAATGTCAAATGGTTTTTTTTCTAAAAATGCGAAATTTATTCTAGAGATTTGCGTAATTTTTATTTGAATCGGAAAAATGACGATACCATCGCTCAAATGTTGTCGATTGAATTCCGCAATCGACAAGTAAACTGTGTGTTCCCTCATTTTTACTGAAAATCACCGCATGAAAGTCTCAATTTGAACCATTGGAAATCGTCAAGTTAACACCCACACAACTAGAATTTTTTTTACTGCCCTATTACGATATATGTCCGCTTACCCATTTCTGAATTTCCTGTTCAGCGACGTTAGATTGAATCACCATTGGAGAACATGAAATGTCCTGACGATTGAAGTGAAATTGATTTTAGCAGAAAATTGCTCAAGATTCGGGAAAACAAATGGCTTATTGCACGATAGCCTTGAAGTTGTTGTGGCCTTGATGGAATGGGGAATACCCCGAGAGTAAACCGGGAGTAGAGGGGAAAAAAAATCAAGGAGTTTGAAATCACTCGCGTGGATGGCGTGACCAGTGAGACAGCCCTTCCTCCTACGCTCATCGAAATCAAGATGACGCGATGATCGCGTGTTCACGGGGTGAAAACACAATGATTTTACGCTGTGGGGTAAATTCTATTGTTAAACGATGATAAATTTTCGTGGAGTGGGTTAATTCCCAGTATCACATAAACGACATTGCATCGGCCTTGGCCTTGGCAAAGACCTTGATAAATGTCAGCTACTGAACAAATCTTGGAATTTCCGTTTCTCATTCAGAGATTGTTTTTCGTTGCGGCTCAATATTTTCAATCAATTTTCTTCAAATTGACTTTCAGTTTTCCAGTTAAATTGGCTAAGATAAAGTTCATTAAAATTTCACGTTAATATATTCTTTAAAACATTTCAACAATTAAAATATATCTTCTCATAGATCGATAATTGCATTTACCTGAAAAACGGTTGATCATGGTTTTACAAAGATTGAAAAATCAATATATCGATTTTATTACAGTCTAATTTTAATATATAATTATGACAAAATTCTCCAACTTCAACATTCATTACAAAAATACACTGGGTTAAATTCCAAATTTGGAAAATACCTCTTTTCAAAAATTAAAGTAATTGTTCAATTGACCAAAAAAATTGCAATTAACAATCAAATAACCAATTCCGTCGATTTTTTAATCGTTTTCAAAAATTAGAAAACAATTATGTGCAGCTGTTCAGATAATACATTTGAGACTGTCGCAACGGTTAAATAAAAAATGTACAGAACTTGCTTAGGGTTCGTCCTCATATTCGCACATTCGCCCCATAGTCCTTCACGGCCTAGTGTCAAAATGTACTGTTCAATATCAGTTCCGGTAGTAGTATAGTTTATGGTAATTATATCTATTGACGTGATACTTATCACAGTTCATTACAACTTTGAAATATTTCCAGAATTCTGTTCAAAGTGATCTTCGAAATAGTATATTTCGTAACAAGTGAAAAAAAAAGGTTTTTGGCGAGTGGGAGGTTTATATCACGAGCCGAAGGCGAGTGATATAATCCCTCGAGTCCAAAGCCACTTTTTTCACGTGTTACGAAGAATATTTTTCATCTCAATGTGTCGGAAAAGCACTTTTCAGTCACTTGACGCGAAGCGGAGAGTGTCTGAAAAGTTACTTCTCCGACAGCGTGATGAAAATTATATTTCATCTCGAAGTGAAGATAATGTAAACGATATCCCACATTAATTTCATATCCAACAAATGATTTATTGATTATTGCGTCAATTATCGATGCAACTAATGAGAGCCTTTTACTAATTCATAAGAAACTGAAAAACCATACAATCTGATTTTTAAAAACATATGCCCTTCGTTTTTCTACATCACAATCAATTTTTGAAATTATGTTTAGATGCTTTTTAGTATTTTTTTAATTAATGAATACCCAGCGAACGCGTTATAGAATATCAATTAATCCATGTGTCATTAATTCATCGCAAAGCATAAACGACAACCGTTTGTTTTACCTCTCGAGTGCTCTATTATTCTCAGTCTGACCGTGTACAGAGCCACACCACTGCAGTGATTATTCCGCTTTTCCCTTTCCTGGCCGTATTATGGAGCACTTATACACATGCGATGCGGATTCAATGCATTCAACATCGAAGTTACTCTCTACGCCGGGGGGGCGGGGAGGGGTATATGCATTCCGTCACCCGCTGTTATCCCCTCAAGTCCCTCCCCCCGGAAGTTTATCTAGACTCCTGCTGGTCTGACTAAAGCCAGTGGAATTGCCAAGGACGGGAATAATAAGTACCTCCAGGGCACTCAAACTCTTCTCATTTTGTCAATTCCATTTCCATTTATTTTTCAATTTATCCGAGTCAGAATGACTCTAAATTTAATGAATATCTAAATCAAGATTGTAATGACTTGATTACTTATTTGGCCAATTCATATTAAAATTGAGTTGCTATAGTCCAATTAAAATGTCCTCAGTTATACAACAAAAATATCATTCCTAGATAATGTTTCCATTTGAAGGGGTTATATTAAGGGAGGGGGAATAAAATGTAAAAGCTCAAGAGGTATACATATGGAAATAAATAAATAAATGTTCTTAACTTAATTCAACGTTAAAAAAAAAAAACGAATTCCGCGCAGCAAATGGTATCAAAATGCTTCTCTTCGAAAGGCGAACATAGTTTTCTTCAACCACCTCTAAATTTACAATTTCATTATGTTTTTATTGATTTTTTATTTTTATTCCCTACAATCTCCTCCTCCTCCCCCCCCCCCCCCCCGGGTTTTTTTAGACTTCTCCTGGTCTGACTATAGCCAGTGGAATTGCCAAGGACGGGAATAATAAGTGCATCAAGTGCTTTCAAACTCATCTCATTTTGTCAATTACATTTTAATTCATTTTTCAATATGAGGATGACGCGGGAGTCTAAATGACCTCCAAATTAATGAATATATTTAAAATCATGAATATTAAATTGTAATGAGTTGATTGGTCATTTCGAAAGTTCATGTTATAAATAAGTTGTTGTAGAGTGAAATTAAATTGTTCACAATTTAATTTTACCTTAAAAAAATGTATCACACCCAGGGAATGAAAATTATTTTCTTGAGCCACCTGCTTACTTATAATTTTATTATATTTGCATTGATTTTGAATTTTTAACGGGCCTTGACAATCTCAACTTAAATAATTTCAAGATCTCAGAATGTCTTAATTTGAGACTCTCGAGATGTCAAAAGAATTTCTTTTTTCCTGAGAACGAGAGAAATCGTGTAGAGCTGGGATAAATCGCGAGGGGCGAAAATGTCGAGATCGTAGTCTGGGAGAGAGGGAGATAGGTACTGAGTCTCGAGGGAAGGGAGAAGACAGGGTGGCTCGTAAAAGTAGGGCAGTAGTGCGGTAGAGCAATCAATAGAGGCTGGAGTGGTGGGGAATAAAGCGACAGAGACTGGAGAGAATTTGGCTATTGGAGGCAAAAAAAAACAGATCTCCAACTCTCGGGGAATCTCAATTCTTCATCTGTCAATTTTACTGAAATTTCTCGTCAATTTCTCGCACATAAAAACATATATTATTAATCATTTTTAGACAATTCAAATGATTAAATTGAATTTCGGTGTTGGCTATTAAGAAATAGTTGTGGGACTTGTAATATATATGTAGCATTTATATTTGTAGGGTATAATGTAAAATGACATACGTGAAAATAAAATAATAATGATAAATGTTAAATAAATTCCCTTTTTGTTTCACTTGTAGAGGACAAACGGAGGGGCAAACTAGTTACTTTAGAGTTTTTTAATGGAGTGATTTTGTTATTTCAGAAAAAAATATTGCGTTCTGTTTATAACGAGTGAAAATTCAGCACAAGTAATTCATTTATTGCTGAATTATCAATATTTGAAACAAATGAAGTATTCATTCTGATTTCGCTTCCTATATTTTGAACTTTGAAGGAGGAAAATAATTTATGTTTTGTCAATTATAAGAATATTGAGGGCGTCAAACTAATTATATTTTTATTAGCATTCTGATAAAATCAGTAGTATTTTTTGGTAATGAATTTAATCAAATATCGAGATATCGAAATGATGTTGATATTGAAGTAGAGAACCACCAAAAATGGTAAGAGAGAAAATTAATAAAAGGATAATCTAAACATTTTTACCTCAGAAAATACCCCGAAAAATTAATTACTCCCTCTCCTCTATAATTATTCCCTTTTTCCTTTTAAAAGGAGCCAAAAATGGACTTTGAGGTTATATCACTTTGATCCAACAAATGCCCCCGAAATTTCTTAAAAAATCTACAAAAACAAAAATGACAAAAAATTGCTAGTCAAAACTGTTAAATGTTTGCTACTAGCAGAGTGCTGCTACTTTCTTCGTCGAAAAAGAAAACAAAATTGAAGAACAAAAGACGATGGAACAACTGTAATCCCTTAATCTTTCAACAAAACCCTCAACAATAGGCAATCCTCCTCCCACCCTCCGACGCAAAAAAAAATACAGTGTCTAAAGGAAACTTGAGCCTTAGTCCGAGGCATTTAATCTATATTTCTAGAATTTGTCAACTCAAAGCATCGACAATAAAAAAAATTTGAGAGCGAAAGTCTTCACTCACCCTTTGTTATCATTCCCAGGCAATTCCACACTTTTTGAGGCCATAGAGCGACGATAATTGTCCATGATTACTTGCAATCACAGCACAAATAATGATCTCAATTCTCAGAATCTGGAGAACATAATCACGTCAAATTTTGGCAATTTTTCTTCAACTAAATTCTTCACGATTTTTCATTTTCTGAGGATTATTATTCGCCTAACGACCTCACCGGTGGCTCGAAGAGACAATAGAGTGGGGAGAAGATTTACGCATGCGTGCAAATGTTAAGGAATTTATTTTATCGATTGAGGACAAACATAAGATGGCGACACCTGACTGAAAACACTGCTAATTGGCAGATATTTTTGATTGTTTACTATTTTACTTCAAAGTTTTGTCAATTGGAAGTTGTTGGGTGTTGAAATTTTTCTGGTGGTGGGCATTTTAGGTTCATAATTTTCACACTTTTTGATAATTAATCTTTGGGATTTAGGGGGAAGGAAAAGAGGAGCAACATATATAATAAAAGATATATATTCATTCATTTTCCTGGAGAAAGGATTTTATTTTGGAGAGTCGTTGACAGTTGACATTGGGGTTAGAATTCGCTAATGCCATGAATGAAGACAGCGACTTTGATCTTGAGTTCGATCAGGTAATTTATGAGTTTCCATTGAATTTATTAAAATATTAGATGAAAAAAAGTCCGAAATAAGCAGGTTGGGTCTGGTTTTCAATTTGTTTAAAAACTTTTTTTTCTTTTTATTTATCGGTATAATCAAATGTTTTGATGTTGCTTCAATAATTTGATGGCATTTGGCTTGTTAAAATTCACATTGATCAATTATTTAGGAGGTCAGATAGTACGAGGAATGGAGCATTAAATTTAATAAAAAGGCCATTAATATTCAATAAATATGTTAGAACCATTGAAAGATTACCTCAAGTTTAATAAATAAAAGAATATCAAATTGGCGAAGTTCTCAAAGTGTTTTAATGAAAATTGCGTTGAATAAATTAAGCAAAATTGGGAAACGTTTTAAATAAAAATTCTTGCCATCTCCAAATGATTATTTTTTATTTTTCTACCTAATTAAAAATAAATTAAAAAAATACACTTTGAAGTCTAATGCAGTTTTTCATAAAATCTTCATACTGGTATCATGAAAGATCATTACAGAATTTTCTTTAACCACGAAAAAACTGCTCATTTACTACCACCGATTAAACCTTCTCAATTTCTCAATTTCCCAGGGATTTTTGAAAGAAGTCGACAACGAAGAGCCCCTCTACTACACTCAACAAGCCACTCAAAGCTCCCACGATGAGCTTCCCCCAAAACGCCGTCGTCTAGATGTCTCCCATCCCCCTCCCCAAGTCCTTCAGCCCCTGTCCACCCGGAAACACCACCTTCTCAACATCTTCACCGACAAAGTCTCTTGCGAGCCCCCGAAATTCTCCCCAATACCTTCACGGCAGACTTCAGTCCAATTTACTCTCACGAACCTCCCCAACCCTCTCCCCTTCCAGCCTCTCTCAAATGCCTTCTCCCGCCAACAGAAGGCGAATTCCCCCAAAAATCGTCCACTCCAGTCAGAAGTTCCGAAGAAAACTCTCATCCGAAAATTCCCAGGTCCAGCAGGACTTCTGCCAGACGGTATAGACCCCTCAGCCCCCTCAGAATCTCTGAAAAACTACCTCTGCCTCTTCGATGAGAACGATCCAAATCCAAAGACCTCGCCAGAGAAAATTAACGACTTCTGCACGCAAGACACAGAAAGGATTTTCCTAGAGGGCGCCTGGATGCGAATGACTGACAATCTTCCCCCGAACTTTCTCAATGGCCTCGATATTGCCTCAATCAAGGACTCAGACATCGACAGAGTCCCCCGAATGGCAGTTGTCATTCAAAAGATCGACCAGAGTGGAAGAAATCCTAGGGTTACTCTTAGAGACATTTCCGGAACAATCGAGGGAATGATGCACAGAGACCTCGCCATCAATTACCCGAACATTTTGCACTCTGGTATTGTCCTTTTACTCCAGGATGTCGGAATTCTGTCGACTAAGAAGGCCTTCATCAAAGCAAGGACTGTTATCTTCTCTTCTGAGAATCTAGTCGCTGCATTCTCGGAGAAGGATATCGTCGTGAGGACACCATTCTTGGACGCCATCTGCAGTGGAAACTATGAAGAGATGAAGAGGAAAATTGCTGCTTCTAATAGGCCTAGAGGATTTAATCGGAGGGGAAGAAAGTGGGGGGATTTGAGCGATGATAAAGTCAATCGATCGCAGGAGAAAATGGAACTGTGTCAGGAAGAACGTAAAACAGAGAAATTAAATCGAGTGGAATTGAAAGATCAGCCTGAGATGAAGGAATCAATCATTGCAAATGATGAGGAACTTGGAGAACGACGAAATTCTGATGATTTCGGAGGCGAAGACTTTAACTTTGAAGATGATTTGTTTAATCAAATTGATATGACTCAGTTTGATGATGCGGTGAGTCAGACGGAAGAGGGAAGAGTTGTCGAGACTGTTGCTGTGATTGAATGCAGAAGGGAAGAGGAGGATGAAGTGAAGAAGGCGAGGGAGGGACTTGGAGAGATCTCCTCAGGATTCGGTGATGATTTGTTGAACGACACAGATTCCGAGGATGAGTACCTGTCGCAGATCGATCTTGATGCTATTACCAAGAGTGCTAGTTCCAATAATTAATTATGAGATATAATGTTAATATTATTAATTTAATATTGTTAGGAGTGCGATAGAGCTATTAATAAATTTTTTTTCATATAGTTCATTGGCTTCTGGTTAATTATACTGACGGCAATTCATTAATGAGCCCTGTAAAATGATCGGGAGGGGGGGTGAAACTGAGCAGTTGCTAATTACGATAGGGCCGGAATTTAATTACTCATTTTATTCTGTTCTATTTCACTTTCAAAAAAATCCAATTGGCCTAGTCCATGGCATTGAATTTCCACTGCTAAGTACGGCCTTTAACATTCTTCATTGCATGCCCGCCTGATTAAGTTGATGACAATTTTCTCATTGTCAATGATTTATCAGCAGTTACTGTGATATATGATACTGGGGGTCTGTGAGTACATCAAAAAGTCGAGATTTCACAAGTCAATTTGCCGTCGACAACTGAAATGTGTGAGGACATTGATAAATGTAAGTTACTCGACATTATGGGATTCATTACCATTTTCGGTTTTTTGTGACTCTCTGTTCTCTATTATTCATAACCTCCAGATATTTAGTAATCTCTTGGATATTTTGGTTTTGAGGTAGGAATCACTTTTGGATTTTTTTCAATGTTTAATTATTCAATGAAATTGTATGAGAAAAATTAGAATAAATCATCCACTAAATATTAATATTATATTAAGTTGTTCATATACAATGAAAAAAAAAACAGAATAATGCATGAAAAATCATTTATCATTTAATTAATTCCCTGTTGGGTTGCGTGAAGAAATACTCAAGTAAAAACAGTGATATATAGAAAGATAGATTTATTTTTTCGACGTTACAAGTTTTTTCTTTGTTTTACATTTCCACAAGCCTCCGCTCTGCATCTTCATACATAATACTTTGTAGATATATTTTATGTTTGTACTTAATAATATAAATACATAGTTTTTAGTCGGTCGTACCTTTCTTCCTATAAATCAAATAGATAAACAGATCTCGCTAGAAACCAATAAGGGCATTTATACCGGTTTGAAACATTTTTAAGATCGCCCACAAGCAATTGAGAAATTTTCGAAAATGTCAACATGTGATTATGCTGGCAAAATCTGTCTTCTGTGCTCCATTTGTTTGCTGTACACTGTACATCGATATATATTTTCTGAAATGAATTTTAATATGTACGCGTGCACAAGGGATATCTTTCTTTGACGAAATCTCCAAACAACTTCCTAAAACTAAAGAGTTTTCACAACATGAAATTACTTAACAAAGACTCTTTATTCCTGCTTCTCTCTTTCTTTTCTGTCGGTCTCTCCCTGATTCTATGTCCTGTGAACACTTGCCTTATATTTCGCTTGTGAGAAAACCCATAAAATAATATCTCACCATCTTCTGATATAAACCAAACGCAGACAAAGCATTAAATTAAATTTTGGATTGCTTCAAATATTCTAACATTACCAAACTTGAGATTAAAGAAAAAATGAGGCATTCTCTATTTCATTTTTAATTGGAAACAATGAATATTAGACACTGGACATTTAACGTCAAGTTATAAATTTTGAAATGATATTCTCAATAAACAGATGTTAATCGTAACATTTTACTCGATGAAAACCAGTTTTTAAATGAGGCTATTAACCGGAATTTCTCATATGACTTGGAGGATAATATCGATGTGTTTATCTGTTGAGATTGAAATTTAAAGACTAGTCATTGAATTTTTTCCTCAATATTCAAGTGATGATATACACCAGACGATGATTCAATGGGATTAGATGCTGAGGGAAACCACGCAACAGATCAGGATAATAAGCTTATATACTTTATTTAGGAATAGCTCGCGATCTATTGCGCACGTCATAATTGTTTTTCCGGTCATCTTGGATAATTAATAGTAATTTTACGGAGTATTTCACATGGGAGGGGGGAATTTAATTTTGTTTTCATGCGAATGAATTCTTTGCGTGTTTTTTTAGACCTGAAGCTCTTATTTTCTACTTCAGATCTTATCGCATTCGATCGAGATGAATATTCTAATGTGAATTATTCAAAATTTTAACCGAAATATTAACCTTACGATAAAATAGATTTTAATTTTATACAAAATGCGTCAAACTTTTTAAAAAATTGTGAACAATTTGGCAGAATTTACCTTTCAATAAAACGTATTCAATGATTTTACATAAATTTACATTTTCCGTCAACTGAAATCGTAACAATAACCTACATAACACTGAGGAAAAAATAAATACATGAAAATAATTCAATCAACAATAACTCTAAAGAAAAAATCAATCAATAAAACAAATTGAAATAATTCGGAAAAAAATGATTGATGAGATCCACGTGTCAAACGGGCTGAGCCCTCAGTTTCCGGACGACTCGTTTACGTGTACCCTCGACGCTGGGCTGGGAAAATTGCAGGGTCTAATTTTCAAGGGCGATCTAATATCCCACAGTGACGTAACGCGCAGCCCCATCTGATTATTTTTTTCTCCACCAAATAGCGATAATGAATCTTTTAAATTTTGCGGGGCATAAAAAAATGAGGAAAAAGGGAATTGTTGAGCCGCATTCGGTTGAGGCGGTTGAGGCGGCACTCGTACTGGGGATCACATGGAGATGAATGGGCAGGCCTTGCCATTGACTCTGATCGCTGACATTAAACTTGCAGGGGCATTCACTACGCGAGTCCAGTGATTAGACGGAAATAAATCCAATTTCATGCTATTTGCATGCATGGAAATAAAGTTTCAATGAAAATTTTGTTACACGTGTCCACTAAAAATTCCCTCAGGTCAAACTTAACATTAGGGTGACTACGATATTTCCAATCGAAAGTAGTGATAATATATATTCTAATTGTGCTTAAACAAATGAATTTTCATAATCTTCAATATACAATAAATATAAACAATAACATTTATTTTTATTTATTTTCATTAAACCTGCATGTTACAAAAGTTTTTTTGTTTTACATTCGTCCAAGTATTTCTCTCTCTGACCACATCTTTATAAAGATTTTTTAGACAAACTAATACAAAAAATATATATTTGAATATTTATATATATATATTTTTTATGTAGTTCAAGAGAAAAATATTTCACCCATTTTTTATAGAGAGAATGATGACAATAACAACAGGAAACATAAAAGAACTCATTACGTAAGTCAATTATTTTGCTCTTACAATTTTTATTCACGATTCCATCCTCATCCCCCCCCCCCCTCTACTCACTTTTTGTAGCGATTGAATAACCCACACGATCAGTGTAAAAATCGATCAGACACGAATAGAACCTTGAATTGTACCGATAGGTGTGTGATTGCGTCGAATAGAACATTTTTCTAATCAAGTTATAAAGTAAAAAAAAAACAATTTTGAAACGATAGTAATGTTAATGTGCTGAATTACCATTGTAAATTTTTCAGACTCACATCTAAATTTAGCAATGTAAATCAATGATTAGGACGTTTTTGCTTTCTCAGTCTATGAATAAACCTGCATTTCTTCTACAAGGAAACTTAAAAGAAATTTTATTGATGAATCGATTTCAGAGAATGCAGGTCTACCCCAAGGAATCCCCGCTCCAAATCTTTCCTTATCAATTATACAGATAAAAGGGAAAACAGTGGAATGAGATTTTAATGTGTCCACAATTACCTGAGTCGAGTTGAGTGAGCCCCAATTACTCGGACTATATGAATGCAATCATTGACAGATGATAATAATTAATGAATTCAAAATAACTTTTTAAATGGAATTCCTCAGAATTTGAACATAGTGAGAGTTCTGAGGAATCCTTGGGCGTTGTAGGTCAGAAAAATTGTCACTTGTAACTGATGATTACGTAAGAAGTTGAATTTTTTTATTTCAATAGTCGATCGCTGCCATTAAAAGAATTTGATTTTTTCCGGCAAATCTTGGAGTACAGTTAGTTTTTCATTAGATAGAATTAGATTTCCCGATGTCCATGCAAAAAAATATTAAGATCAGTCTCACTACGCGTGAGATTGATAAAATGATCCCGCGCACGTTTCGAGTTAGTGATTCAACCTCACTCGAAAGAATAAAGGACTCAATCTATTCTTGTATAATAATAATAATAATAATAATAATAATATATCACTTCGGTTTTAGAAATAATTATACAAAACACATAAATTTGTCGGTAAAATTGGGTTTAATTGCAAAAACAGTTACTGACACGCAGATGTCAATTGTTTAGAAAAATTTTGCACTGTTTTGTCTTTAAAAAAATTGACAAAATTCGGATGAATGGACTGGGATAAGCGCAATGAATTTAAGTGGTTGAAGTCTTACCAAGGAACTCATCAGTCTGAACTTGCATCCCATGAAAAATTCATAGAATACAAGTTCAGATTGTTCACGAATCTAAGTCCCCGACCATACATTTCTCTCTCATCCCTTTCCGAGATTCGGAAGGGGTGTCCTTGTAGTTTTTCAGAATTTTAGGAAAGGGAAATTGGGAAATGTTCATTGCTAATTGGTAAGAAAATGGGATAAGAAAATATACATGTTTGTAGAGAGTAAGACCGCGGCCTCGGCAGGTAACATAACACAATTCCGCGCCATAAACTGACCCTGTGAAAGACCGATAAAGTTTCAGCACGGCTTGCAAGGGATTAATTTATAAAAGGCGTTAAAGATAGAAACATTTGGTTAATATCTAGTCTAGGTCCGCCTGACAAAATTTAATGAGACTTGGTGATAATGTAGGTTTCCATACCCTAACGTTGAAACTGAAGGACATTTTTGGGAGAAATGATTTTTATGGGTTTATAGTGATCCCAAGTATTGGAATGGTTGCTCTCTATTGGATTGAGGAATGAGCTAGAGATTTATGTAAAATAACTTGAAGACTGTATTTGGAGTTATAAATTGATTTTATTCAGCGGTCTTCACACCTCGACGTTTTGGAGAAGGCTAACTCAAGCCAGAACTAAGAAAACTTTTTGCCTGCGACCTTTATCTTGAGTTTTTCCTCTTGCCATATTTATGACTGACCCTTCCACTTTCGGGGAGAACCCCTTGAAATTACTCGAGGTCTGCATGCGCTTGGGACGTGTTGAGAGAAAAAGGGAAAGAAAAGCAGCCTGTCGTAACACAGAACTATTAAGGGAATTTTGTCTACCCTCAATACCATCTTACCAAGTTGACCACTTGGCCTCTTGTCAGTCTGACCTAATTCTTCAAAAAGGGGTTTTTTTAAAAAAAAATTGTTCCTGGGCTGTCATTATGGAGTTTTTTGACCTGCGTGGTTGGCCGCCTCGCCTACGGCTCGGCTCACCAAACTCCACGCGAGTAAAAAACCCCATAACGACAGGCCAGAAATATACTATATCGAGTTTCCCTCTCTCTGACTTTGAGGTAGTGACAATGTCACGAATGGAAAGAGATGCATGTGCCTGAGATGGTGGGGGGACGAACCAATGAACGGCTCCGACTAGTGCGGTAATGGTAACCGAGGGAGAGAGCGAGTGAGAGCGGGAGATATTAGACAGAGAATGCGTTGGGAAGGAAATGTT
>JAPYZM010002936.1:0-21248 GCA_030522845.1 Psyttalia concolor
GTGTTCCCCCACCAGAAATGTTATTTCCCATCACATACCAACTCTAGTATACCATCTGCTATTCATTTGGACAATGTTGGTGAAGAGGCGCTATAACGTGCTATTACCCATTTTTTTTTCACGTTTCATAACATTCCAGACAATTTGCAACTAGAATTAGAGAATTAAAAAATAGACCATCCCGAAGCAAAAACGATTCACTTGAAGCAAAATTTACAAATAATTTTTTAAAGCATTACTTCAATTGCTTAACAGTGAATGTAAAAGAAGATTTAAAATTAATTAACCAAATTTTTAAAACAATTATCGCGTATAATGGATTGAATAAATTGTAAATGGAGTCCAAAAATATGATGAAGAACATAGAGAGGCTTTCCCCACGAGCTAATAACCCTCTCTGACTCATAATAACCCCGTCTAATGGCCTTTCCCGAGTAGTTTAATCCGATTTTTACATTTTCATATGGCGGTCGAGTGTTGTAAAAGGCTAGAGAGAGCCTGTCCACTAGAGACCCTGGCGGAAAAAAAGTTATCCAGAGAATGGCATACGAGCACTGGACAATCACTAATTGACCTAATTGAACCAATGGACATCGCCTCGTCCTTCCTGCCTCCGTCCTTTTATCTCTAGCAGTATGAATTATAATTATCATTATTATCACAGTCTAACGCTTGTTCCAGGGGATCCGGATGAATTCTCGTCTGGAGAATCTCTTTATCATCACTTTATATAACTCGAATAGATTCCATTAAACTCGATCTATGGAGTCCCGACAATGGATTCGTAATAATTTCGTTGAGCAATATACGGGAGAATTTAATATGAATAGCATTGGGAAATATTATTTTTCCGGCCTGTCTTGCTGGGAGTTTTTAGTCGTCGGCCATTGGCATCCGATCCGTATGCAAGGACTGACGAATCACACGTGTCGAAAAATTTGTTTCCAATTATTTTTGTATTTTCGAGTTTGGGAAGCATGGAATACGAATTGCCAGACAACAAATCGTAAGAAGAAAAGAAAAGCCAATTTTTTTATATGGAATTTTTCGAGAAGAAAATTTTTTCCGATGAAAATGGGAAAAGTGGGGAGATTGATAAAATTTTAGAGAATGTCGAAGACTCTCTAATGAACATTTTTTCACGTCATCTGCCTCTTGAAGTGCGTCACTGTTACTGGTTTGAACATGAAGGCGCGGAAACTTTTACCCTGGAAAACTAATCTATCCGAGTATCACTGGTATAAGGGAGGAAAATATCCTCCGATTTGAGTGAATCCACCCAGAGTACACAACAGGAGGAATAGGGGCTGATGCTTGTGTTGGAAAATTTTGACGACGCCAAAGTTTCCGAGAAATGTAACACACGCGCGGCCGTATTCATCCCACGTTTGAAGGAGGATGTCGAATTATATTCAGGCTGGGGGATACATCTCTGATGAAATTTCAGTTTTCCTTTATATTCTTGTCTGTAAACCAGCGCCGCGGTAACTTTATATTAAATTCATGGGTTTTTCAGAATTTCATTACTTTGCGAAGAATTTACTCATGGACTATTTCCGGTACTTTGAGGTTTACACTAATTAATCCAATTTAATTAACGTGCAGAACATGTAGAGTTCAATACACGAGTAACATTATTTCAATGTGAGACAGACGGTCTCGAGCCGGGGGTTACGCAAGTCTCGAATTAAGATTTTAAAGTGCGAAGTAGAAATTTCAAAATCTCCTCCCTTCAAAAAATCAGTTGCATCGCTGCTGATTCATCGATCACACATCCCATTCATTTTTTCCTGGCTTTCCCCGGAGCAAAATATCGTCGCTCCACATTTCTTCCCTTTTATTTTCACTTCGAATGAAACCCACGGCTTTTTCAATTTTTTTCCTCTCCTCCTCACTCTTTTCTTCTCATTTTCCCTTCTCGTCAGACTCGAGTGCACACTGCACTCCATGACGCTGCATTGGATGCATCCCTCGAGGTGTGAGCCTCGAGTAGTCACGGTGCATGACTCTTCAGACAATTTTTCGGCCACGCACGTTTCTCCCCCTTTCGCTCCAACACCTCCTTCGCAGCCCACGTTATACGAGCCTTGGGAAAAAAAAACACTCCCGCGACACTCCAGCCGGGCTCTCCCGCGACCACTCCAGGCTACGAGTGACAGCCGTGAATTTTTGTTCTTGGTTTACACTATTTTTTTTCGGCGGCGAAAAAATTCGGGGGGCCTAAAAGTCCTAATTACTTCACAACACCAGTTCCCGCGTGAAAAACAATAAATTGAACAATAGGTTGCTATAAAATTTCAGACTATTCAAGTTTAATGAAATTAATAATAAATTAATTATTTTGCAATACCTGCCCAAAAAGTTGACTTTTCGGTACCGGTTTTCGTGCGTAAAGTGGTACTTTTCCGCAGAAATCGTGCGTAAAGTTTACACACGATCTTGACTTTTCCGCGCTCCGCCCACAACAAAACCACTTTGCCCTCAAACCTCCCCTCAAAGCGAATTTTGGCAGGTATTGCAAAAAATTAGGTGTGCAAGACGTGCGTATCGCCTTTTTCGCCTCGTGGGATCGCCTATCACTCGTGGCCGGCTTCGCCGGCCACTCGTGCAAGCGATGCACAACCCGTGCGAAAAATCGCTACTTTACGCACTAGTTGCACAATATACTATTGTGGAATGATTAACATTTGTGCGCGTGTACGTTAAGGCTCACGAAAGGACTGTTTTTTGAAATAGCGAAAAGGGTTGTCATGAGATATTTTCATTATGTGTTTGAATGGAACATGAATGACAAGTGTATGTTGTGTGACAGTTTTATTACAGGTTTGAGAATAGCCTGTGAGAATAGTCGGGTATTTGTTTAAATAATGAATGTGAGAAGAACAGAATATTTCGAAGTAAAGAAAAACTAGCGTGTTTGTCTGGATTAATGAGTTAATGGTAATTAGACGGTTGTTGTGTGCGCACGCGTCGCGTGCGCAAAATCGCGCTCTGCACGCGTTGTGTCGGAAAACAGGGGGCAACCTCCAGGGGTTGCCTCGGTACTCGCAGAAAAAGTGTTTTTACGCTCTTAAAATATAAACCTTTCACGAGCCCTAAACCACTCTCTCGTAATCGTATCGAAATGTACCATTTGGAAACAAGTAAACAAGTTTATTCATTTCTAACGGCTAATTTCGTGAAATAAAAAATAAAGAAAACAATGGAATAAAGATTTTCACCTCCATCAAATAAACCATATTTTTTTGGGTGTGCTCTGTTCGAGGTCGCCTCCAACTGCTCCCAGAATCACCCAATTTTCCGATAAACCAGAGGTTGTCGATAACAACGAAACATCGAGACTTAATTCGCCAACCTCAAAGCCAGAAAATAATCCCGGAAAATTATAGTGTCCGTATCCTCCATCCCAACCCCCGCAATTTCCATTTTTCCTCCTGCTCTCTCTCTCTCTCTCTCTCTCTCTCTCTCTCTCTCGCCCTCTCTCTCAATTTACCATTCAATCGTGAATTTTTTCTTTTTCAGTCCAAGTATTAAATTGGCAATTTCGATTCTGGGGCTTTGATGTCCCAGAATTCTCCGGCTGGAGCTGTTCCACACTCGGTCTCTTGTACTAGCCGATAGACCAGGGGAGGAAACTGTGGCGAAACGTTTAATAGGCAAGCCAACGCCTCTCGCACAGTGTGCGTTCACGTGAAATGTCGAGTAATGGTCGAAGGGAGAAACGTCAGCGATGGGAGCTGGGAAATGGGGGCTCTAATGTCAGTCGTTTGTGGATGATCCAGTGACCTCTTGAAACACCTACAGTACAATGCGCGGAAATGACACGGACCGGGTCCATTTGCATGTTTGATTTCGGGGGATGTGTGGTTTCACGCGATGGAATTTCGGTTTTGAGGGGGAATTCTGAGGCTTGCGGGGGAATTACGAGGAAAGCCAGGTTGTTTTGGACCTTTGACATTCGTTACAATGGCGTAGATAAGGGGCAAAATGATTTTGTCGGAGGAAAGATTGAAATTTCCTACAAATCTGAAAGAGTTTACTAAAATATAAAAAAATCTAATGTAACGTTTTTCGTCACCACTAAATATGTATCTGAATCTGGATCTGAGTGTAAGTCCGAGTCCGAATCTGACTCTGAGTCTGAATCTGAATCGACGCTGAATCTAATCTGTCTCTAAGTCTGAAACTGAATCTGAGTCTAATAACTCTTTTCAAACAAAAAGATTAAACAATGAAATAAACATTCATATTATAGCACTGCAAAGAAATTCGTACGGGGGCGATATCTAGTGAACGAAAAAAAAAAATTAAAACGGAAGGAAACTCGGAAATTGAAACGTTTCAGTATCAACTCGAGACCTGTAAAAGAATACCTTCAACCTCTCCCAAATCCCAAAAAAACTGAATTAGTGAATGTAATTCATTTCTGTAGACGTCAATATAACCGCTTGAAATCCCCAATTCCCAATTACTCCAAATGAGAAAAAAATCTCATCTCCAGTCGATTAAAAAAAAACGCAGCGTCAACATTCTTGACACCTGCAAATTCGATGTCTAATCATGTTTACTCGACTGAGATAAGATTATACCGGTGAAGATATGGTCGCAATGCGAGTGGGAGAGGGGGCCGCGTAACGACCTGCGGCGAGATTCTGGCTTAGGGAGTATTCAGAGCCGCGCAATCACGCTTGGGGAGCGGGAGGAGCTGAAGGGGGTGAGGGGGTGAGGTAAGTGACGACCACGGTGAAATGCCCCCGCGGCCAACGGTGGCTACAGAATCGAGACCACCCACACCAACGGCCCCCCCCCCCCCCCCCCCCCCCCCCCACCCCCCCCCCCCCCCCCCCCCCACAACGCCAACTCTCAGTCCCACCTCTCTTCGACCGAAATCGACGGCTATTTGCACGTGAAATTATCGACGATTAAGCCGACGAGGGAGCCTCGGTAATGCCATCGGGTCACACTCAATACAACCACACAATTTGTATCGTCTTTATTTCCCTAATTAATGAGTTAATTAATTGAGCAATTCGGGTTTACGGAATTTATTGGCTGCTATCGGTATAAAAAGGAGTAGAGGGAGGAGGACGAGGAAGAGGTGGTAATTTTAGTGGGCAAATTCATTGCAAAACTCAATTATTTTTCTATTGAGTTTTTTTTAGATTAAAAATTGGAGTTACGATTTTAATTTTGCGGCTGCTCAACGGATCGCCCCAAGCTTTTCAATGTGATGAATGAGAACTCCTCGGGCGGAATAAAAAAAAATAACCAGGAAGAACATGTATTTTTTTTTCTATCTCTACGATAATTCTTAATCAGTTTTTTTTAATGAAATTGTCATTTTTCTATCTTTTATAAGAAAAAATGCTCAACATTTTTATCCTACCTGCACTTACAAAGTACGGGGGTGAAACGGTTCGTCTGTAGCTTTTCAATCTGATAAATGAGAAGTCCTCGGGCAGAATAAAAAAAAGAGAAAAAACGAGGAAGAGAGGTATTTTCTGTCTAGTTTTATGATAAAACTCCTCATGAAAAATATAAACACGAGTGAAAATGAAATTTGACAGGCCAGAAAAGTTGGGGGAGAAGTCAAGAGTGCAGGCAGACGAGAGAATATTGATGTGGAAGTGGAGATATGTGAGTAGTTCTCCAGATTTAAGCGAGAAGCCGAGAAATTCGCATGAGCGACGAATTCTGAAATTCTTGATTTTCTCGGCCCACAAAATGCGAGAAATACGGGAAAATCATCTCCACTGGTCGTCCACTCTCAGAGACAAGATTTTCTCATTTCTCAATTCGCACAAAATTCGGGTGATGTTGACAGTAAAAAATTTTAATGGAAATGTAAATGATGATTTTTTAAGTGTAATGTAGGAAAAGAAAATTGCTTTGGAAAGCGTAAAAGACGACTTAAACATAATTGACATTAAAATTCTTATGTGTTATTTTATAAATAAGAAATGGGGCAATTAGGGCGACGTCAACAGTAAAATGGAATTTGAATTTTCCGGTTTCGTAAGTCATAGTGTTTTTTACTAGCTGCGGGTGTCACGGAGTGAGATTTCTCGTTTTCAACGCTTTGCCCTCACTGTTTCATTGCTCTTTCTCTTTTCTCGCTGGCAAAACTCAACGACGTCAACATTCCCTTCCGCTTTTCTTGAATAAATTCACGGTTATAACACCCCTCGGGCTGGTCTGCAAATATTTAACTTGAAAATGTGAATTTATAGTGAGTTTTGACCTCGATAAATATTATGGATAACGATTTTCAAAGACTTTTCGTAGTTCTTCAACTGTAAGATTTATCTCACGAGCTCAAAACTGACCCCATTACTGAGAGACCGGGACTTTTGTGGGTCCACTCAACCGCGAGGAGAATTAAAATAGCGAAAGAGAAATTCAAAATGACAACAGTTTTACGTCAATGTCACTTATTTTAATAAAAAAATCCTCTGGGAATGCAAAAGAGACAGAAAATCTTACGTATCAATATCATTTGTAGAACATATTCTCAGGTATAAAAATAATCTATTCAAAACTATCTGAATCCAAATTTTACTCTCTCTTTCTCTCTTTTAGGTTCCGAGATATTGCCAACTAAAAAATTCTACTTTCTTCCCCATCTTTACCGTTTCTTTTTCTTTTTTCCTAAGAATCCGCGTAGTCAATCGGTTCCGCTCTTTCAGGATACATTTCCAATCTACTGCAAACACAACAGCGCTTGAAAAATCCCACGAGGGAATTGAATACAAATATTTGATGCGCTGCAATATTGCTCGGGACACGAAGTCTGTTGATACTCATGTCGATAAATTGGAATGGAGGCCACTGGTTAATAATTGCGACTCGCTTCAATAATGACGGTCTATTGAAGACATCGAGAGTCGGGAATACCGCGCAATATGAGACTCCTCCTCGTGAAATGTTAAGAACACTCGAGTTTTATTCAACGATCCAACATCAGAAGTATATCGAGAAATCGCTTTAGACCCTCGCCTGAATTATTTTCCTCGTGTTTAATAGAGGACTCGGTTTCTGGCTGGCAATAGGTTCGCGCCAAGTGGTGTCAAGTGGTGTCCATCATCATGTTTGTGTGTCATGTGACCTCACGGAGGCGCCATTGCTGTTTTTTTCCCCGAACGAAAATTCCAATTTTAATCGAAACGCTAGAACGAGACGAATGAGCTTTGGCCTTTTTCGGGAATATCGCGGAAAGAGAAATTCAGTAGAAATTACCTTTCCTTTATATAATCATGTGGTATTTTACCAGTTGGAAGAAAGTTACCGGGTCTCTTCAGTAAAATTTACTTTCTGCTCAGCAAACGTTATCGACGGGTACGATAAAAATTATCCAAACGGTTAGGAAAATTCGTTGATTTGTTAATTTTTATTGACTGCACAATAAAAGTGATCTAATTTTCCGTGGATAATGTCCCAAATTCTCAGTAAAATTAGTTTACTTCACTAAAAATGGCCTAGACGGATGCATAATTTGTGTTAAAGATAGTGAATTTTACAAGGCGGTTGGGTAATTTTTGCCGAACGTCGAAAATGCTTCACGATTACCGAACGTAACGGTAATTTTTACTTAAAAAATTCTCTCCGCATATGATAATTAATAGATTCAAATTTTTTGTAGGGAATATCACCCAGAATATCACCCCGGATACGGGATATTTGGGGAAAAATGAGGGATGAAATCACAATAAAAGAAAATATTGAGAACCAAAAATCCTTTAAAAATGTATATTCGCATTTTTATGTTTTTTTCTAACGAGTAAATCTTCGGAGTTATGCTTGAAAACCACCGCGAGGACATAAATATTTCGTACGTGATCGCCTACAGAAGGGACGAATGTGTCCAGAAGAGCGGACTGGGTAGGTATAGTGACGGACGCCAGATAGTGTCTAAAAAAACGTGAGTGAGCGCAGTAAAATGAAAATATACAGGAAGAGGAGGTCGACAAGAGTTAGATCGTACGTCAAAAGGTTTGAAAGAAGTTCATCTTGACGTCCGGAAAATATTTGCAGCTATTACTATTTCTCGAGAGGTGAGGACGTTCGGGGTGAGGTTTGGGGATGACAGTTCAGAAATTCTATGCTCAGAAATTCTATGCATCTTCAATGACCATGGGAATTTTCGCCGGCCCTTGAGATTTATTTTTTTCTGAATCGTAATGCTGTTAAGGTTAAAAAGTTCATTACACGAGTGAATTGAATATTCTAGAGTGCAAGGGAGCGACTTTTTATTCTGAGTTGACAGAGAAGGAAATTAAGGATGTGGATTGGCCCAGCAGAAATTGTTTTGATAAATGTCTAGTATGAGTCCCCCTGGACATTGGAATTGAACCTTGAATAGATATCATGTCTCCGTGGCCCCAATGCAATTTGTTGAAATTAACAATGCTGACTGTCCTTAAGTCAAAAAATAAACAAAAACCTCACGACCCTTTGCGTGGCCCGGGACCAACGGCATGGACGTTCATCCCCGGTGGTGTCTGATCCCAAGCACAACGCATGTTGAACCGACGCCAACAAGAGACAACGCAAAGATGATATCAAAATTAACCGACAATGGTCGCTCTCTCAAACAGTCAACCCCCACAGCCACCACCGACCCTTCTGTCGACAAAAACATTTTGAAAAAATTCTTTAAGAACAATTAAATCTTCACGTATAGGTCAGCCTGTCAAAGAGAACAAGTGGTCCACCTGGTGAGAGGGTTACAATCCACATATTCGGGATCGTGACAAAGCCACACAAATAATTTTCCCCAAAAACGATTTTCCGATTCACCATTGGGGGCACGAAAATCGATATTTTCACCAAGTTTTCTTAAGTTTAGTAAGGAGGACCTAGACTAGATATTCGCAATTGTTTTTTTTTAACAATCAATAATGCACGTATTAGATGTTTTTTTTTAACAATCAATAATGCACGTATTAGACTAAGAATTTAAAATCTTAAAACCCAAAAAGAAAGTCTCAGTGGATAATTATCATTATTCCATTCCCTTACGTTTGCAGGACAACTACCCATAAATATCCCCCTATTTACATAGCGGATCTAAACGGACAGACTATAGACGTGACGAATCGTAAATTCGCATCACGAGTTTGATACTCGACAGTGTTACCACCGGGATATGTTCCCCGGGGTGAGGGCATTTTTTATATTTTTTGTGGCGTTTGTATGGGTGTATACGATGCTATCCCCAAAGGTGGGGATGCGAGGCAGGTAGCCGGGAAGGGGGTTAGAGAGGGGGTGGAGGGGGTGGCTTGAAAAACGTCCCGATCAGTTTTCCTGGTGGGATAGGGGCCGGCTCCCATAAATAACCGCAGTAGGTACACTGCGTTCTCCTTCCACATAACCCATCCCTAAAACCCCGAGTCTCTTTTATACGAAATCCACCCCCTCCTGCAGCCCCCGTTGCCACATCGTTGGAGATATCTGACTCTTCACCATCTCACAACCGGAAATATCTCACTGGGTACATCGATACTCCAAATCGAATGGTGATCCACGTGGATTGATCGTTTGAGCACATTTTTCCTTCTCTCCATTTTTATTTCTCCATTCTTTATCCTCTTGGGGTTGAGTATTTCCGATTTACTTTATCCCTTTGTTTCTGAGGAGATGCCATCGTACGTGGTCCTTACTTGGATAAATCGGATTATCATGATGGATGGATTCTGAAATGGAATACACGAAGAGGTCGCCGTGTTTAATGATGAGTTTGTAGGGAAAGAGGGTCAAAATGCAATGATAATGAATTTGTTTGTTGAAGACTTAAAGGGTCTCCGCTTCTGGATAATTTTAAAGATTTGAATTTTCCGCCGTCTCTTGTGTAACCCTCAAGAGGGTCAAAAAGGACAGCTGGATGGATCAAGAGGGTCAACTACCTAGGTAGGAGAAGTCCACCCTGAGGATGGGAACAAGGCTGGAACACAATATGACATCGAGGCTGGAGAACCCAACCTTGAATCAAGCTTCTTTCCATTGGGGAATCAGATATTGATTCAAGCATGGGTTGTCAATATATAATCAAGCCTTGGTTTAAGGTTGGAACAGCATGGCTACTCAAGACTGGGATATCCAAGATAGAACGAGACTTCCATCGTCAAATCAATGACTGATTCAAATATGAGGAGCAGTGTTCCATCGAGCTTGTTCTATCATGTTTCAAACTTGATTCATTGAAACAAGATGAAAAAGATACTGATCGAACCTCGTTTCCACCGTTCATCCCTACCTGGATAGAGACTAACGAAATGATTAATCTAGTCGTCACTCTCATTGGACCCCAAACAATTTGACTCGTCCATTTGGCAATTGCATCGGGAAAAACGGCAGTTAAAGGTCGATCAATTTTTCATCGCCGTTTATCAATTGATAAGAGTAAATAATAAAAACGATAAGGAAGCCTTGAGCACAACCTTTGAAACTTTACGACGATGCAATATAACCTTGGTACGTGACTCGGCATTCGGCCGTAATTCGTCGACCAATCCCCCGACCCCATTCACATCCCTGGGCGCGTTATAAATTGGCTTGGGTCCAGAAGGTTCTACTTCATCCGCCCCCAGTCCACTGCACCCCCTCACCTTGCCTAATTTTTTATTCCAAAACCAAACGAGCCAAAAATGAACAAAGGGAAGCGATTCATATTTCCTCCCAAATTAATCTCACATTTCCATATGCTATCGAAAAGCATCAAGGCAGTGTTCGAAAATTCTCATGAGAATGAGGATTCTATGAAAATAATATTCCATAATCTCGCTTCACCTCCGAAATCTAATGAATCGAGAGATTAATTCCCCTCACTAGCAGTCTTTCACTTTCTACCCGCCAAAATAATAATAAGTCAGTCCAAAAGGGATTGCGTAGTCGATCCAGATTTCCAAGAATCTCTCCAATATTTTCTCAATTTGAGACGTCCACACGTTTCAATTGAAAATCGTAAATATAAATTTGAACACATCTTCGTCATTTATACCTATTCATTCGAAAATCTCATTACTCATCATACTAAATTCTCATTATCCCCGAAAAGACGAAAATAAATTACAGAATAAATTATCTTTCAAATGATAAACTCTACTAATCCCCCCATCGCGTCCACGGGAGAATGCAACATCTGAAAAGAAAGTGGAGTGACTGGAGACTACCTGACGAGGCAAAGGAAAAACTGGTTAAAAAACTGGATACGGAGGCAAGTGGAAAAAGGAAGAGAGGAATTCCATTCTCACTCACTTGAATTCCCTAAAGCTATACAGTCGTACTTCCCTTAACCCCCCGCCCCTTTCGGCTCCACCTCTGCGCCTCCTCCCAGCACTACCAGACCACTAGGTTTCTATTTATTTCCCTTTTGCTTTTGCGTCCGTTGCAAGTTTCCCCCGTTCAACTGGGGATTCTTTTTACCCGTGGACTTGTGGCCGCATTAAAAGGAAAAATACAGTAGAAAAACCAATAGGAGTACCGGCAGCCCCAACTCGGCATGCACTTCTGCTACTACTTTTTACTTTTGCACATATTAGAATCAAGTTTAAAGAGAAATGCCCGTTACTTTGATGAGGCTCTGAGTGGAGTAAAGTGAGTTTCAACATCATTAGAAATCTGAAGACAATTTAATATGGATAACAATAATATAAAGCACTGAATGCATGGCATGCAATCGCAATATCAAAGTAATAGACTGTTTAAGTATCTCTTTGGTTCTTCTACTGTTGAGAGTTCAGAGAAATATTGTTTTGAAACGAGGAACGAGTTTCTCTTCATAGAAATTGCTCTGACTATTCAACATTTTATGCTAATCAATCAATTTTGAATATCGAAAGCCGGACAAATTATTTATTTGCAGCAAATGAATTTTTTGCAAAATTCTAATGGCACAATTTAAGATCTTTCAAAAGTGGAAATAATAATTTTTTTTCCTTAAACCGGAGTCCGTTCGTTTATGAATTTTTGCAGAATTTATTCGAAAATGGAGTAATATAAATGGAAAAGGTACCGACTGTAAGAGTTGAGTGGATGAGATGTGGCTCAGGCAGACATCCAAGTGGAGCAGCTTTCGGCAGGGTTAGTATTTGGATGGGTGACCGCTCAGGACCATCAAAAATTATGGGCGCTAGGCACGGCGCAGCGGCTTAGTGTAGTACGTAGTCTAGTCAGTGTGAGAGATGAACGATGACTTAGGGCATGGTTT
Source organism: Psyttalia concolor (assembly GCA_030522845.1). Classification (NCBI taxonomy): domain Eukaryota; kingdom Metazoa; phylum Arthropoda; class Insecta; order Hymenoptera; family Braconidae; genus Psyttalia; species Psyttalia concolor. Next base: position 12,206 of record JAPYZM010002936.1, read on the forward strand.
CCTGTGCAGTCCTAGCTCGGATGGGGCATAGCTAAGTGTAAGACGGCCGTGATACAGCAGATAATGAGAGGCAAGGAAGAAAAAGGGAAAGAGAAGGCCGGCTACGGGAGCGGGTTTTAATTGAGAACTACTTTGATAAAACCAATTAAATGGCAATAAAAAAGAAGTGGTGTTGTCTCTGGGCTATTGGTAGGTAAAACTAATAGTTTCCTGACTGGACTGTTTGAAAAAAAAAATGGATTTTCATTTACAAATTACCAATCATTTTCAAGCCAGCGACACTAACTTTGAGTTGCGGATAAAAGCAACCATCACATTTCAACCATCACATTTCAAGTTTCACAGAAAATGCACTGAAATTCTTCAATTTTGAGCAATGCAAAGCCGAAAATCCCGAAATTTATTGAAATTCCCAAAGGCGTATAAATATTCAGTACCGAGTTGCACTGTATATTCACTAAAATCTAAATTATATTCCCTGAAATTATGCGCAGCGATATTGCTCTAAAAATTCGCGAATACCGCTGACCGAATTTTCTGGATTTCTATTAATTTTCGGGCGCCACCCAGTCTAAAATTCCCATTTCGCATAGATTTTTCGAAGAAGTCTTGAATTTTCCGTGACAAAATTTCTCGAAATTCCAAGAAAAATTTCCGAGAAGTGTAGTAGAAAAATCAGCTAAAATTTTTTAACAGTGCAACCCCTTTTTCCAATAAAATCCTCATAAATGCAACAATTCAGAAAAAAAATAAATAAAAATTGAAAAACTTTCTGCTGGATAACTCGGGAATTACTTAGTAAATACTTCGAAGAAATTTCTATCCACTTAAAGCGCTACATTTCATCCATTGAAATCGGAAAAAAACGAATTTTCATGATTTGTTAATAAAATACGATCAAACTATTAAAAAAACGATTTTCAGCGCTTTATCGAGTAATTTTCGAGGTAAAACTTCAATACCGCTGAGGCGATCAGAACTAGAATTAAATGAAGTTAAAGTTATATCAGGACAAAAAATTTGGATTCGATCATTAGTCCGAAAAATTTTAATCCATTCATTACTTCGAGAAAAATTGTTATAAAAAATTTTGCTCACACACACGCACACACACATATGAACGCCTCTCCAAAATCATGTCATGAAGATTCTATATAGATGTCATGAAACATAGGAATGTCATGAATCCACTTTTCATTGTCGAGCTAATTACAATAATTTCCCTATATCGAGGAGTTAAAAAAAAATAATTAATGCAAAATTCATTCCTCTGAACATCCTGGAGTCCACCGTTGTTCAAGCGTCCGCATTCGCTCACTCAAAAAGGTTGTGATGGCCACCTGGGAGTCCACGTCACTGCGGACAAGCATCACACCCAGGTTGAGTGAGTAAACGAAGTACGCAATCGTTGAATTTCCTTTTCATCGCTGGCAGTGGTCACTTCACTCCTCTATTTACCCCCTCGCAACAAAATGGCGGACAATGTTCCTCTCTCACCGACTAATCTGAAAAATTATCACTCAAAACAAAAAATTCTGTCCTAGAAAATCCGCCGTAAATTCAACCCAATAATTTTCCTCCCCAGTAATTAATTAAAAATATAAACAAAAATTCCAGTTTCAGCACTGGAAAAAAATTACCCTCACCTGCCAACCCCGGACTCTTTGGGAAACGTAATTTCCCAAAGTCTGACGTTGCTTTAAAAAAGGAACCGGAATATTAAGTCTCAGTCCTTTACACCCGAGAAACAACTCCCCTCCGGATGATAATTTCCTGCGCCCGAAAGCTGGAGATAAATTTACTTGCGGCTAAATGGAAGAAAAGACGACGGATAATTCTCAAGACCGAATTTTTTCCCCATTTATTTAATTTTTTTGTGTATCTCGTCTCTCTCTTTTTTTCCCTAAAACTTGTTTCTCTCTGTGCAACTGTAGATTTCGTACATTCACTTCCGTCTCCCGCTCGCCTGTGGGATTTTATTAGTCCCAGTGTGAAAGGAATGACGCGTGGAACACACACCAACTGAGCTAGGTAAGTTAACAGTACTTTTTTTTGGCATTTTTGTTATGAAAAAAAAATCTCCATGTTTTTTCCGCGCTTGTCGGGCTTTTATTAACCGCGCGTCTGAGCGTGTATCTTTTGTCGTGAATTATGGAGAGAAGTTTTTAATTTTTAATTTTTTCATTTTCAAGTGTAAAATTGTTGTTATCCGTGTGAATTTAATTTGGTGAGATTCATGGTTAATTGATTGTTAATCGTCAAATGGCGGAGAAGGCATTATCATAAGTCGTAAGTCGTATTCCTCCTGGGGAGGGTTATATTCCCGAGCAAATGCTGACCCGTGTAATGCAAGGGAGGGGGGCGAAACGAGCGAGGGCAAGGGCTGTCTATATTCTCCCGAGGGTTTCTTGTATAATTGCGTGATACGTCTTTCGAGAAATAGGAACAAGGTGGATATACACTGGACAATAATTAGGAATTTCTCTCCAAGAGAACAGATATCGGACTTTTTGCAGAAGAGTAGATGATTTTTTTTTGTCACTTCAAGAGAATTTGTTCGAGCTACCGAATTGAAAAAAAAAATCTGAAATTAGCTCCCAATGTTTTTTGATAAGAATTTAAAAGTAAGGAGCTTTCCGTTCAGTAGAACAACCAGTTACTCCGAAAAGCCCGGATTTCATTCCACCATTATCACTCTCGGATACTCTTCGTAAGTCTGTGAGTAGAGGGAGGCAATTTCTCGTTACTCCGAAACCCCAAGTGCTAAATTCCTCCCAATGGCATCAAATTCACTCATTACTCGGGGGAGAGGGGGGGGGGGGCGAGAAGGGAAGAAAAAAATCCAGAATGTCAAAGGAAACTTGAGAGAATTTTTTTCTCCCCCGCTCATGAAATTCAACGCCAAATGGTTTTTTGCCCAGTCATTACTTCAATGAACGGCGCGAGACCGTCTCCTTCCAATATTTTTTCTCCTCTCCGCGTTTAATTACTCGATTCTCCATCGTTATACGATCATTAAGGTCTTCACTAGGCTTCAATGCAACCCCGTGATATTGAGTGGAGTCCCTGAGACGATTAAATGATGTCGTGTTGAGTCGAGTGTTAAGATGAATGGACCACTGTGAAATATTGTCGAATGAGCTCACGCTATACCAGTGCATTCGAAAATCAGTTTAACGCAATGCATTCATTCGTACTGAGGGCTGGATCGTTATGTCTCACTTCGTCCCTCCGGTAATTGTGGATCCTCAGTTATGGGGTATGTACTGAGAGCAAATGAAGGGGGTAAATGGTTGTTTGGAGTTGTGTAAACATCGGCTCTGCGATAATCTGGGTATCAGGATGAAAGGGATTAATTGATTATCTGCCGTACTTATCATTCATATTGGCGAACTGTTCGAAGGCAATTGGAGAAATATCTCCTTAGTACTGAAGCTGAAAAATTTAGCATTTCGTAATTCAAAAAATGGAGCCATTTTACCCCCAGTGATTATAACGGTATTGGGGGAGAAATTATTGGATTTAAAATCTTAAAAAACTGAGTCGATTGTAGGTGAGGATTTTGTAAAAAGAAAAAAATACGTGAAGACTCATTAAAATTGTCCTCTTGAAATTTTGAAAAAGAAACGATTTTTCCGTTCAATCGAATTTCGTCGTGATCTCACTTTGCATCATTGATTGCAGTGAAAATTACAGTCGTTACGATAATTCAGTCTAAACGATGGCAAATTGGTCTGCAATTGCAATTAAACTCCGCTTTCCGTGCGATAACTTAAAATATAATTGGACAAAAACCGCCAATTTTGTTCTGAATAGATCCCCAAACATTCCCCGATCCATCGAAGTAATGTCGATCCGCTCTCCGCCTATTTAATGTACAAGAAAAATGGAGAAGAGAAGTTTAATGATCATTCAACGAGACCTAACTAATGAGTTCCCTCCGTGAAACTCCTAAATAACTGGATACCGCTAATTGGATAGGTATGCAACCGTCCGTTCCAAGAGAGAGGTGGAGTTAGGGGGGGGGGGGAACAACATTAGAGAACAGTCACGCAAGAGTTTCAAGAGAGGCCCCATAATCGAACAAAGCACGTTAATTCCATTCTCTCCTGACAAAACTAGCGAGAGAAAAAAGGATAAAAATTGAATCAACATTTGAAAACAGTTCCATTCAAATTTATACAACCGCCCAATTTTTGTTTCCCTTCGTCGAACGAGTGAGGAAATTGTCGATGGTATTAGCATATTTGTTACGCCCCCTTTGTGTCTGTTTAAAAATAATTCTGGCAGTTGGAGCGAAAAAAACGTTGATTCGCAAATTCAGAGGAAAACGACAAATACGCGTGAATAAAAATCGCGATATCTCTTTCAATTTCCATGCAAATAATGATTTTATTTTTTTTATTGATTTTTTATTTAATCAGAGAAGTTGAGAATTGAAGGGAACACTCTGTCCCGTTCATGAAGGGCGCACTCTCTCCCGTTCATTTCAACAAAATCTTATAATAATTAAAAAAATCATTGTTACCACTCCTCCTTGAACCCCCAATTTCATGGGCCAACTGGCAGCTATCCATCCCCCAGAATCTCTGCGATTCTCCACCCCAGAAGAACCAACGAATGCAGTCAATCTCCCCGGAAATCCGTAGCCCCCAAATCCACCAAAAAAGAAAATAATTTAAATTCTCTCAACGCGGCAGATGAACACGTCCATTGCTCCACTAGGGCCCGACCTAATTACTTGAGAGCCTTGTAGGGGGTGTCAGAGAACTGCCTTTACCGGGGTCGGGCTAAAACCGAGTCAAAGACAGGCACACGAACGTGACCCTCACTGCGAGAGCTTTCAATTTAATTCGATCGTGGTGGAATAACGGTACAACCTGTCCTCGCCCCTCCTGGCCAACCCTTCTCACCTCATCGTAGTCTCTGTCACGTCTGTCTACGGCATTAGCCAAAAGTGTATAGTGGCATGGGGGATTGAATCCTTCCGTGAACCGTCGGGGGGAAAATGGGGGTGTCGCAGGATAGTAGCTGTGCCAATCAATTTGCAGGCGGCAAAACGACCTACCTGAAAGCGTCAATGTACTCTACGTGCAGTGTCAAACGCTTTGACATCATCATTCTCGTTGGGTTTATAGAGCTCAATGTGTGTTGCAACCTACTCCGACCCTCCATCGGCCTGTCGGCGCCCAAACAAATGAGGAAAATTAAATTTCCGGGAATAATTCACATCAATTGAACGTACAAAGCGAAAAGGAAAAAATTCGGTTGTCAACATGTTCGATTTTTTTTTCATTTTCTGCGTTACCGCGCTAACGAGGAGCTTCACGTGTAAATGCCATAAGAACTCGTATCTAGATCGTGAAATTAAAAAAAAATATATTTTGTACTATTTTTTGTAGATTCAAGAAATATTTAAATATTTTCAAAATTAAAATTGACTCAGACAAATTGCATCATTTATTCCGAAACTAGTCAACATTTTCAAAAGATCCGCGTTGAAGTATTTCCTCTAAGTAAATTCTCCGCTTTTTTTCCCCCTCTGTTTCCCATTGTAATTGTTTTTCCGCGAGAACAAGGGCCGTAGATGCCTCGACGGAATGTTTAATTAAATAACATTGAATAATTCATTGCATTGGATTCCAAGAGACTGAATTTTCATCAGATCGTATAACAAAACAGTTTAGTAGAATATTCCTCCCAGTTCTCTGTGTTATAATTCTTACCACGACTATTTCCAACTGCGATAATTATAGTTATTACAACGTTGTCGCGGAAACGAGACCGCAAAATATCGATCCGGGAATGTTGGAAGCAGTGGTTTTGGGTTACTCGAGTTTGAATGCTGGAGCGAGGGAGATAGAGCAGTGATTTTTAGTGGTTTAGGTACGTGGCGATCAGACGTGTATACGCGATTCATTAAAACTTGATGATCTTTAGTTTTCCGGGGGAATGTAACGGTTTTGTTAATTATGGAGTGACTGAATTCTGCGCCAATTCCATAGAGTCCTTCTATTTATCTCCTTTTTTAACTCTCCGAGATAGGAAAGTTATTGCTCACTCCAAAATGTATGTGACAAAATTTTGGTTCCCAATTTCTCAAGAATGACTGAATCGATCGGAGCGATTGATGACGCGATCGATTTATCTTCACGCAATTTAGTACTGATTAGATTTTGATCACTATCAACGGAGCGGTTCTCTGTTTTTTTAGTAATTTACTCTGTAAAATGCGTCGTTGTGCACACAAATCATAATCATAATCATCATAATGATGATATTAGTAATGTTTAAGCCCTATCAATCTTTGAAAACCTATTGCATTTTATAATTACTCACATTAAATTCCAAGATCGAATAGCCGAGCCGGAAAGTTTTTTGTGAAACCCGAACGGGTTCCATTCACTCACGGGAGCGAGCTTGCGAGCGACCAACAACGTACCCCAGTTTTTCTGTTTTCGCCCGGAAATTCTGCTCCAAATTTATTTCTACCATACGTGCGTAAAAAAGACCACTTTTGTGGGGTGTTTTTGGTGTGAAAAATGGCATATCGTTCACTTTTTTATGAGTCATGATGGCAAACTGTACATAGGCGTGAGTTATCTTCAGTTAATCGCACTCATTCCAGTTGAAAATCACACTGAGAGAAGTTAAAGTCATGTCTATGCAAGGACATTTGAGGGTTATTGAGGAGAAAAGGGACTAATTTGTTCGTCATAAATTAACCAAGAATTCTCAGAATGATCGGCACTCGATCCGATTTATGGCACTAAAATACATTGGAGAATGAGGATGGGATCCCTCCAGAAGTTCAAGCCATGTTAAAATTGGTTGGTGACAAAACCTACCCCAAGAAACCCAAATCTCCCTTGTCAATTGTAGGGCAGTGTGACAAATTCAATGCTCGAATCACTTCGAATTGTCTGTTAGAATTTTGTCGTCCAAAGAGACAAATTTTAATTATGCCCTTAATTATCGAAGAAAGCCCGGTTGCAATTATTAAATTTTTTGATGGTTATTTCGTTATTAGATTCAATCTTCACGAAGATGACACTTTTTTTTGCAGAGTGAGAAATTACCACAATTTAAAAAATGATAGGAGTCATCTGAAGTGCATTTTATTTGTCATATTTAACTAAAAAATTCAAATCATTTGAAGTTTATCAATGAATGAAAATAATTAATAATCACAATCTGCTGAGAGTTAGTTGGAAAAATGATTGAATCGTTGAAATAACGAAAAAGTTAATTCTTTGTTCAATACTACTAGACTTTCAAAAATAACCTGAGTTTGCTGGAAAATGTCATGACAATCACTGGCGTGAACTGGCGCAAACTTCAGATACTATTGGGATTGAAGATAAAAAGTTTTAGAGACGAACGACACAGTGACCCCGCAATTTTTTTTTTATTCTGTAACGTGACATTTTCAGTAGGGATGGAAATGTCCGTCACCTTCGCCGTACTTCCCTGAAAAATCCAAGTAAACATCGACGAAACTAACAAGTAGTTTAATTGGGTGCCAGCTAATTTTTTATCCGGAATTAGCAAACCGGCTAGATCTCCAAACGAAGTCCGAAAATATTCGAAAACGTGCAATCACTTCAATATTTTCAATTCAGTTCAATTCAATTCAATTCATAAACGTTCAAATCGAAATTAAATCAGTCAATGTTAATGTGAATGTGAAAGGAATTAGTTAACGAGGCGGCGTGAATTGTCTTCGTGAATCAATTGGACAGATGCAAATCGTTTTAGGTTTGGAATTGTGATAATTCACAATGACAAAAGAACGATTTGGAAACAGCAGAATGTCAACCTCCTCAAATTCAAAACGGCTGTCATCAGATGACAGACTATATACGGAGGATAAAATCAATATCCACCTGCGTTTTTTAACATCGGTTTTTTTTAATGGGCAGCCCCCCCCCCCCTTCGACGGCTTTGTCCCCTCAACCCCTCCCCACGACCAGCAGTTTTCTACACACTTAAGAGAAAAAAAAAGTATGAGCCACACGTGCGAGAAGTTCAGAATAACTCACGAAGGCGGCGACGTCGCACTTTTTACGTCAAAGAACGGAATTTATATAGCGTTCCACATTCTTGTGGCGTCACATGAAACTATTGGATGGGATTCGGAATGGGTAGGATGGGATTCGAGATTATTTTCAATATAAAATTTACAAGAAATTTTCCTCACAAAAATGTATAGTCCAGACAATATAACAAAAAAAAAGTTAATTCAACTCCTCGCACTTGTCTCTTAATATATTATAAGATCGGTCCATTCTGCCCCACTTTTTCACCACAGGAATGGGATAATTTTCGAGCGGAGACTGCCTGCGAGCCGTTCAATTAAAAAGTTTAATCAACATCCAAAAGATTTTTTTCTCAAACCGTTCTTCCTCTTGATTAAAAAAAACAACAATGAAGTACTCGTGTAAAAATTAATTAAAATTGACCAGATTGGCTCGTCAATTTCGCGTAATTGGATCGAGTCATTTTTTTCAGCCGGGGGATTTTAATCTCCTTATCTCGATTTGGAACTTCTTTTGTGATGTTCTTTTTGTCAAATGTTTTCTGCTCTGTTTTTTCCCGTACTTTTTCTTCTCTTTGGATTGCAGATTCACTTTGGAAGGTAACGTCACGGCATGGCAAAGTCACGTAAACGCGTGTACTGTGAATTCAAATGCCAGCAGAAGTCATTCGACATTCGGAATGGCGTGCACAAGGGATGGGGGATTGTATATGAAAGTTTTATTGGAATCGACGTTTGCTCCAATTCTTTTTTGTCCCTCTAATTTATTTCGATGACAATAAATGGTTTCCGTATTCCTTGGCCGTTCTCCTAACTACACGAGTGGATTTATTAACGCTGAGAGGCTAACTTTATTAAACTTTGTACTGTCGCGCTTGAAAAATCTGGGAATGCTTGCTCAGCAAGAACCCAAGTAGGGTTTGAAGCTTGGGCCGAGCACTGGCCCAACTATGGCATGCCAATCACCAGTCTTGGCGCAATGCTTGGCTGAAAGAATGGTCCATG
>JAPYZM010002937.1:0-13294 GCA_030522845.1 Psyttalia concolor
GCGAGCTTCGTAATAAAACCCGATCGTAAGGTCGAAGCATTTGCCCTTGAAGTATGGCAGCTCAAGGACACTGTCGATCTTGCCACTGCTTGCGATGAGCTTCTCGTGAGCGAAAATAACAAAATAATTTTAATTGCCACTTAGCCAATTGACAAGAGTTGAGCTGAAGTCCTGGAGCGGGTCTGTAGCGTCAGTTGTACGGCTTTGATGGATGAGCGGGGCCCTCGTTTCCCTAGGGTAGTCCGGACTCGTTGAGCTGGGCACTAACGTGCGTTGAAGCGGCCCTGGCGAATGAGTGGGGCACCTCTGTCGCTAGGGTGGTCCTGGCGCGATGAGCCGACACTGCACTACACGATTCCACTCCTTTCACAATCCCGTTCCCGCCGCGAGAGAAAACTTTCAAAAAATATTCCACTGATCCGGCTCGAAGGACCATAAAATGTTTGATAAGATACCTGGATCGGTGGGAATAGGGAGCGGATATGAGATGTATGCGGATCTCGGGAGACGAGACGAGCGGGTCAAAAATGAGTCCACACACGTGCACGTGGTTTCCAAATAAAGTCACTGTATTTCTTCACGAAAAGTCAATAACCATTAATTACACAAAACGACTTGAGGTGACCACGATTAAGCGGCTGGTTAGAATATACATTGACTAGTTTAATGAGCTGACGCGTTTAAATAATCAATTCCGGTCACGGAGAACTGATTAGAATAAATTCGGTGAGCGGTTCGCGGAACGTGTTGCACGTGCAGATAACTGGAAACGAATGAGAGAGAGTCAAATGCCATGAGGTGGCAAATTGCCTAAATTATTGGTTACAGGGCCTGATTTGAGGGAATGGAATATAATTCGCATATTCGCATATGATAACGCAGGGCTGTCCAGTAAGTGGTGGCTCAGCGTTCCCACCGGTAACCCCCTGGTCAGTCGAGGTGAGTGCGTCAGCCGTGAATGTGTGGGTAGAGAATGAGTGAGCCGTATGCATGTTTGTGTGAGGATTTCCAACAGGTTGAAATCGAGATATATGCGAAATGTACCGAAATATGGGATCGGCGTCCATGTTAGAATCACTTTGGTCCTGACTTTCATCGTGGTTGCACACCCCTAGTTTAAGTAGATTAGTTATTAAGTATTTAGTGTTAAATTTGTGCAAAACCGGTAGAATTAAGGACCACGACGTAGCTAGACCTCCTACGAAGCGTTGGACTGCGATTCGGCCGATTTACGAGCGAATGACGAGGATTAATACCAGAGAAGCCGAACCGCGTGTGAGTACCCTTTCATTTCTATTGACAGGTGTACAGGCACAGCGTAATTCCGTCGTGGTCACTAATTCCCTCACACAGTGGAGGAATACGGTGTGTATTCGTCTAATCCCTATTTATTTTGCACATTCGAGTGTCGCAATATTCCTTCAGACTATTGCCGAATAACTCCACGGATATTTATCGTGAATTGAACATTGGATTCAATATTGATATCGATGATAGCATCGATTACTGATCGGCAGGGTTGGGTCATTCTATGATTTCTAGGGTTTTTTACTTTATACGTAAGATACCTGTAAACTATGTCAAAAACGTATAAAATGTAATATACGGTTTATTACATTTCTGAAATTTTAACAATACGTATTTTACGTAATATACATCAAAGAAATGTATAAAATCTAGAAAATGTATGAAACTTTCTCAGTCAAGAGAACGACAGTTTTTTATGTGAGAAAATAGGAAAAATAACCGTCACAGTCTTCAAAACAATCAACGCTTTCATAGTACCACCTATCCGTGTGCTTCGTTCTCTCTCTTCACATTCCCCTAGTGTATTAGGATAGACAAAATAATCAAGTCGAAAACAGTAAACAGATAGTGAATAGTGAAAAACATGCCTTCTCAGGGAGGAAATAATGATGTAAGTAGTGTAGATAAAATCATTGAGTTAATCCAGATTTGTTAATTTTGTAGTTATTAATATTGATAATGAATCATTCTTTTCGTAGTTAAACCAAGCCTATCTGAGCTCTAATTCTAAAAAACGCTGTCTGGAATCAACTTTCCTCAGCATCTCAGGGTTAACAAGTGATGAAATTGATTTTGCTTTCGCCAAAGTCTTTTTTGGCTGCAATATCTCTTTCAACGTCGTGGAGTCTCAACATTTCAAGGATTTCATCGCTCTTTTATCTCTGACATACAAGCCAGCGACGAGGAAGAGACTCTCGACGAAGCTATTAAATGTGGTGCATCGGAATTTACTGGAAGAACGAGTATCATTACATGGTTCTGAAGGGGTTTTGTTAATTGATGGATGGAAAAATTCATCAGCTAACACCAAAAATGTGGTGTATACCATTCACACACAATACTCGAAGACTCGAAGAGTATATTCTTGAAATCGTGGGATTTAACCAGTATGAGAGAAACCGGTGAACAATTAAAAAAAATCGTCGATGAAGGTGTATGTTTAGCGAAAGAGAAATTCAACATTAGTATTTATGCCGTGGTCTCGAATAATGCGTCAGCTATGATTTCAATGGGGAAGAAAGTGGACATATGGCGCACCAGTTGCCACAGCCACAGTGGCAACTTACTGGCCAAAGCTTTCGTTCCTGAGAAATTTACGAAGAAAGTGAACGAACTTTTACGGGAAATCAAAACTCTAAGTGCAGAAAATGATATCAAAAAGCTGGGAGGTTCCAGAATCATTCTAGCATGTGAGACTAGGTGGTATAGTTATTGCGATGCATTCAGGTGTTTGTTGAAGAATTTCCATTTGATGAAAACCCTTTGCGATGAGCAAAAAATCAAGTTCAGTAATGAGGGTGTGACCTTGTTGAAGGATCTGTCGTTTGAGACTGAACTACAAGATTATATTCTTATATTCGACCCAATCTGTCAATTAATAAATGTTTGTCAGAGAGCTAATTGTAGTTTGGCTGATGGTTGTGAAGAATGGCTGAAATTAGTACTTCCAACGGTCAGTGATGAGTTACAACAGCTGATGAAAGATCGCCTGAAGAAAGTTTTAACACCAATTGTATTAACATCAAACTTTCTGCATCCCAAATACTGTGAAAAACAATTTATTCATGATGAAGAGAAGATGAAGCTGGCTTAAACTTTCCTGAAGGAAGAACTGCAGTTGAAAGCTATCACGCAGGAATCAGGAATCATGAGCTACAACGAAAATTCGGGCATTTTCTCTAAATTATCAGCATTAAATTATGAATCCCCTCAGGCATTGTGGACTGCAGCGACACCATTTTATCCAGATTTATCTCATCTCGCTAAGAGACTATCAAGAATTCCAGCAGCCTCAGCACAACTGGAGAAACTCTTTTCGTCCTGGGCTTTTATCCATTCGGATCTACGTAATCGTCTAACAGTTGATCGATCCATGAAGCTTGTGGATGTTTATTATTCTTTAAAAATGAGTGAACTACATCATCATCATTTCGGCGACTTAGTTGATGAAGATTGACGTCTATGAATTTCGTATTGTAAATATTATGTGGAATAGGTTTTAAGTACATTTATAAATAGAAAATTCTTGACCAACTCCGACTGTGGACAATATTATATTTTTTATTGCATACACATTATTGTCATTTAGTTATTAATTAATAATCAACTCTTAAATTATATAACTCAGGCATCGTACATTGAAAATGAATGAGATCGTTGAACTCCCATTGAATATTTTTGTTCAAACTCTATAAATTGCTTATCGATTCTCATCTAATATAATTTCATAAACTCTTCCATGAATGGAAAAAAAACATTGATCAATGGGTCTACGTATGCTACGAAGTATTACACGAACATGAATCAAATTATTTGGAAATCATTAATACTTTGGAAAAACAAAAGGAAAATATGAGACTTGTATTGATATGAATACATTCATAAGAACATTTAAATATTTAAGTCGTAGAATAGATTCTGAAGTTTTTCGTAACAATTTGGTGTCAAGTTGTTCAGATTTTCGGGGTGTTTTTCTATTTTTGGTACTGCAACGGGGAGTCTCAGGAGTTTTAATGAGAATGAAGGCAATTGAGAATGAACGGATGAAAGGGCTTGCCAGAAGTTTTGTCCATTTGTATATTTCTTCAATCGAGATGAAGCTAAAATATCCACCGAATCTTTGTATTTTCCAAAACTGTCCATTCCATCAGGTTCAAGCTAATTAATTTAGAAAACCATCATTTTCTGCACTCTAGTTTGATTTTCTGGGAAACGTTTTCCCCTGTGAACTGGATGAACAACATTCGCTGCTAGCATGATCGGGGGGAGTACCTAATCGAGTTGAGTACGAATGCACTCATAACAAGACGGCTTAGCGGATGCCAGCACCAACCAATCTTCAGCTACTTCAGCAATTGTGATATCTTTCGTTTGGCATTTGTTTATCAAGATATGAAGGGGCTTCAATAATTCTAAGGTTTCATTCAGTTTCTCTTCAAAAGTGTCGTCAATCAGGATATCAATGACTTTTTTGTCTAGCTTCAATTGTCCGTCACCCATCATCTGTGTCATGGTTCGTAGATTTTTCAAACAAGCAGAAATCATGTTCCATTTTTTATTAGGAGAATCATTTTTCATCTTCACTGAGACTCCGCCTCGTTCAACCATTTCTTTTTCCATTTCTGGCCTTCCAAACTGCGCACACAAGTAGCTTACTCGCCTCATCAATTCTCCATCGATAATCTTGGACTCAATGGATAACGCAAAAGAAATATTGCAAGGTAAAAACCAAATATCATGAAACATTCCTTTGTCAATCAATGCTGGACTTTCGTCCGTCACAATAGCATAAACTATGACATCGAATCTTGCTTTAGCCAAATGTAGTGACTCAGTAATGATGTTTGTGAGGTTCAGCTCGGTGTCCCAAGTCTTCAAATATATTGGCCGTTGCCCATGCCGACTCACCAAAGCGATCATTTGCGGCTTTTGGTTAACTTTTGTCTTCGTGATAATTAGTAAACCATCAGAAGGTGAAGATTCTGATCGAGTTTCTAGTTGTTCACTATGAACATCATGCAATAGTTCGCCTGATAGGTGTTCAATTGTTAAAGGCGTGTACGACGGACGTAAGTGTTTGCATAAATTCAGAAACAGTTCTGACTCGACGACTGGGAAAGGTAAATTGCAGCCATAAAATAATTTTGCCAGCGCATTATCAATCCGCTTCTTCTCTGACTCAGAAGTGTAGTCCATAAAGGAACTCATTCTGCGTTTCTGCGCCTTATTTGTTTTGAGATACGTCGAAGGAGGAAGATGACAAGCTGGTATCTCATTCTCTTTGTTGTGAGTGGTCGACGGTTGGTCTAAATTTGTAGAATCCATAGATAGTTGATTCCCGGTAGGACCATCTGGTGAATTTAATTTATTAGAATTTTGTGGACTTGAAGTTTCAACACAGTTGGATACTTCTTCTGTATTCTTGCATCTTTTTCTTTGCATCTTTTTTCACACAGAAAGAAATGATTGAATTATCGCATATTTCCTTTGCTGCATGATTAGCCGCACAACTACTTTTTCAGTACACTTACCCGTGAATTCGAAGTCGTTCCTCTGAACAACTTTTCAAATTTTCTTTGCACACAAGACAATGTGCCACAATTTTTTCTTCAATTTCACATCTTTGAAAATCACCTCTTGCCCAGAAATCATGTAGTGGCCTACCACCCTTGGCCTCTCTACTCAATTTGTCTGCCAAATAATAATCAATGACACTTCGATTAATTAACTCAATTTTGAGGATTCAACGGTTGAATTTCTAACCTTTTGAGTCTCCACTACAACACTAGCTCATAGCTACTGGCATTGTGGCCAAACAAACCAATACAATCTAATAAACATTGAAAATAAAAAATACCTAGTATTTTACACGTAAAAAACTAGGTAATTTACGTAAAAAACCTTTATTGTAGTATTCTACATATTGTATTTTTAGTTGAAAAACACATGGCATTTTACACGTATAAAACTGAGTATTTTACATCAAGTAATTTACATGCCCAACACTGCTGATCGGTTTCCCAAGCTTAGCAAGTGCGAATATCGTGTCGATGGATAGTTCTCCCGAATAGAAATAGCTGATGTTCTCTAACGATTGCCTAATGCCCTGTGAATGCATACCGAGCCGTGGTGATTCGGTGGACAATTCATTATAAGGGCTATGATGATTAAAGGCCATAATAATCTCGCCGTATTGTCCGTAAGTCATACACATGTAATAGTATTGCGTTATTAATTATTGCATAGTAATTCTGAGACTGCTAGGTGATCGCGTGGTAAGTAGGCAGCCGCGCGGGAGGTCGATAATGGCCCGTGGTGGGAGGTCGGTAACTGCCAGTACTGGTTGCAGGACGTGTGGTGGGGTTATCAAACGTTGGATAACGGACATTAGGCGTTTGATAGCCATTAATAGTCATTGGGTGGTAGGCAAAACTGTATCAGGACATTAATTACGCAAATGATCCTTTGTTATTTGTCATTATCATTCATTGTGAATATATCGGATATTTGAGTATAACCTACAGCCTCGTGATTCATTATTTGATAACCCGAAATAACAATTCAATTGCCATTGATTCCGAACAAAATGCCGAGTCGTATTGTTTATTAGCCCGAACAGAACAGAGCCAGTCCGAATAACAGGTATAGTAAGCACGGGGCAGTAGAGGAGAGAGCAGGTTGAAGTCCGAAAGTGTCACCGAGGGTTTCAGCATAATACTCTAGCTGTCTCGTGGTCGTTTCAGAACGATTTGTGGCGAATTTTAATTCAGGAATTTGCCACCCCGTCACAATGTTTATTTGTATTATTAATAACGGTCATAATAAATCAGGTGACTCGAAAAAATTTATTGGATGAATGAAAAGAATGTGGAAGGTAAAATGAGTTCATATATGAATATTTTAATAGAAAAACCTGTAGCATATTTCTATAGAAATTTTCAATGGAAAATACTGCCTGGAAAGTAAAAAGGATTTTTTTTCATGTAACTTATGGAATATTCCTATAGAATATTATGACACTCAATTTCTCTTCTTCTGATTTTTTTTCTCCAATCTCCTGATTGTGGCAGAATAGAAACAAATTTTATTGACTGAAGATAAACTAATTTCGACGCAATGTCTATTAAATCTTCATGAACATTTGGGAAGTCAAAATTATTAACTAACTATCAGAATGATAATTTTGTAAACAGCAAAATTAATTATTGGAGTATTGGGAGGAACAGCAGCTGCATAGGCTGTCCACACTGTAAAAAAAAACTCTAATTTTAACATACTTTTATGAATACTTTGTCTATGAAAATTGTTATCCTTATGGTCAAGTATGAATTGGTGCCCATTTCCAATGAGTCTATCGTTTCTAGGCGGATTTTCTAGTACTGGTCTGTAAACTTAGCCAGCAGCGCTAAAAAATTAGTGTTATGTATACAAATAATTATGAAGACTGTATTTTTCAATGACAAGTCCACTAATTTTCACATAATATATTGTGATATCTGATCCGTGTTCCTCAAATTTCCTATGGGTGATAATAAACATAATGCTACCGCTAATAATCTCACAACGAATACCATTTCGTGGGCCATAGGATTGGAAAATATAGTACAGTGATAGAAAAATTCAAGGCGTGTGCATAAATATTATTCAGTTGCGACCTGAATTTTTGCGTACATTCGTTAACGATTTTTTTTTCTCAATTGTGGAACAGATGGATATATAATTTCTGAGACAGGAGTAATTTTATTTTTGACAGCAGTAGCACTGTTTTTTACTCATAGAAAAGAATAAGAAATTTCTGGCGCATGGCTCAAAAAAATAACAGTGCGTGCTCGATTGTGTGGATTTACTCTCCATTCGAAATTTTTTAATGCGAAGTCTATACGAATGAAAGCTCGATGAAAATTAATAACTATTGAGCTAGACGTGAACGAAATAATGAATCAAAATTCACCTCAGAGAAAACTAAAATTCCAGCGTTGTAGAATTTTTATGTGCTAGGGATGAATTTTGGGCAAAAGGTTGAAATTTTCCAGAATAGAGAATTCCCAATTTTTTGTGTATTCACTGTGATTCTATCTTCGATGGGCGGCACATCTGTGACACTCGTCTTAAACGCGTACCAAGACCTTTTATTCCAGGTATGTTGTTCCTTTTTTTTATAGCTAATCTTTTCCTATCCTTTTTCTTCACTAACTGCGGGAAATTACTATGACTGAAGAAAAATGTGGTGGTCCTCTGCTATTTAAATAATATTATCACAATAAATAATATCGTCACAATTTTATTTCATTCACCGAGTTATCATTTCACTCCGCCTATAATTCCAATAGGTGTTTTAATAACCATTCGAGTGAAGAAGAGATAGGGAGAAGAAAAATTTTAAAATGTAAATTTTAAATGTAAAATGTAAAATGTAAGTGTTGGTATTAATTTACTTATTCTCTAGTAATTAGACGTCACGGGGAATAAACAACTTCAAAAACTGACACTGTATTCCCATCTTGTGCTCGCAGAAAACGAACAATCGAGATACATACTAACGTACAAACAAAAGCATTACTCGAAAATGAAAAAATGTGATAGGAAAAATGAAAATCGTGAGAACAGAGTACAATTGTTGCGTGGCTAGTACGCATATCGTTCATTTCGGCTGTTATATCTCGGAACTGTTATCAATTTTCATATAACTGAAGTGAGATGGAACCAAATTTGACTAGAGCAATGTTCTCGATTGCATGGTTAATCTAGAGTATAAACACTGACGTTTTCCTGTTCCATTCGATTATTATTATATTACTTCACGCCTGTCATGTTCTGTTGTCATCTTTGTCTATTCCAATTCCTAGAGTTGAAACATTATTTATATCATTTCAAAAAACAACATTTAAATAGGTCGAAAAATTTTATTTGTAGATTCAATAAATGCAAAAAAATATTGCCAAATAAATCACAATTGAGAGTTCATCCACTTCGTTGTCATAACTTGTGCATTCACCCTCCCCCGGTGGAATATCCTAATGAAATTCACTGTATCGACTGGCATGGAAAATATACTTGCAGGAAAGATTTATGTCAGAAACGACTGAATATCTATGGTCAATTGATGAAACATTTGAAATCTCATATGCTCGGTGGAGAGAAAACAAAATATCCATTTCGGAATTGTAATAAAGCTTGCCATAAAGTAAATTCATTTACGCCTCTGGTTTCAGAAATTTCTAATACACTAATTAATGACAATATTTTAGACATTAGCACAATAAGTGACATAAATAATTTGGATGACTATAATGACTATGCAACAGATACCGCAAACGATTTCCTGTGGAATTCAGCTCATTTTTTTTAAATTGGAGACTGAGTTCAAAATTCCATCATCCCATGTACAATTTATCGCCGACCAGCTCTGTCGAATTCATGCCAGTAAAGAGAAAGATGTTAAAAAAGAAATTTTGAATAGATTTCGTCGAGGAATCGTTGAAAATTAAGATTTTCATGCTTTGCCGGTTTCGTTATATATTTCTGACGAAAATTACAGTTCTTCCAATTACGGAACGTTTAAATTGGCTCATGCTGTTTGAAATAGCTTAGAACCCTGCGGATTTAGTAGCCCCGTTATTTCGGGGCAAACCGGGGCAGATTCTAGGTAGTCATTTTTAGGAGGAAAAAAGTGAAATGACTACCAAAAATAGGGTAAATGTTACATTGTAACTCATTTTTTAAATGTGCGCGCCGACTAAATCCTCGGTCGAACTAGTTCACCGCGCCACCGCAACTCTTTCGTCGGGCTTTTGAGTTACGTAGTCGCCGACATCGTGAACCCAACGGACGCAATCCAGCGCTATTGTTGTGCTGAATCTAACCGACGCCATACGTGTCATAACGTGTTAAATTCAGTAAAAACATTTTTTCACCAGTGCCTTTAGTATTACATATTTATTTGTGATCGAATCAATCGATATTCAGCGAGTGTTCCACTGAACTCTTTGGTTCACTCCTCATCGTGAATCCTTGAAAGAAAATTCAACTTAACCTAAGCGAAATCAACGATTTCGTCTCAACACGTGGAAACCATACCAGGTTACCGTGATTGCGCAATCACACCGGGCATCAACACAAACAGTCGTGCGGTGTCAAACCATCGGGTTCGTAACGTAATTTAACGAGAAAAAACAAGATACACTCTCCTTGTATCCTATCATTTAATTAACCAATGTGTGTGTGCGTGTGATCGCATGCATCATTCGCAGTTCTTTGTACACGACGTGTATTTACATACAATATATCTGGGTTTTTTATGCAGTAACGGCTTTTTCCCAATAAAATCTGTGTTGAAATTATTTAACTACCTTTCCTCAATTCCACCTTTCCAAAATTCAAACGAATTTTAATCCGACTATCATACCACCTAGGGTATGATAGCCCTTCACGTTAACTCAGTAAATGTTAAGGCATGAATTATTCACTGACATTCACACCGTTAATTCCATTGTTTTCAATCAATTTAAGGGAATAATTATTAATGTGGTGCATGGCGCGTGGTCAATCCACGATAGTGATTTAAACGCCCAAACAAGAGATAATATATTGAATACATTTCCAATATTATTCAAATATTACATAATGATGTTATATTGAACAAAAATTTATGACCTTTACTCTATTAAAAAATAAAAATGATAAACTGGGCCGTTGGAGGGATCTCCAATTTAAGATGCCTAATGTGATCTTTAGGAATAAGCATTAATAGTTAATCAAAGAGTGGTGGATTGCTAATTTGAAAATTTAGGAGTCGCAGAGACTGGTAAAGAGATTGTTTCAAAATCATAGATTTTGAAAAACTAGCCGCTCCTTCATCCTCTCAAGGGGGAATACTAGGGGGGAAAATTTTCAAAAAATTCGGCCTTTAGGTGACTACACTAATAGATCAAGAATCTCGTGAAACGGCCCGAAAAAGTGTTTCAAAATCATTGATTTTGAATAACTGACCCCTCTTCATCAACCCAAGGCAGAATATCTATGGGGAAATTTTCAAAAATTCGGTCTCTGGGGGAGTATACTAATCGATAGAGACCCTCCTGAAACGCCCAGAAAAAGTGTTTCAAAATCATCAATTTTGAAAAACTCACCCCCCCCCCTTATTGTTACAAGGTGCAATATTGGAAGGAAAATTTTCAAAAAAATCGGTCTCTGGATGAGTATAATGATCGCTAGAGAATCACGTGTTATGCCCAGAAAAAATGTTTCAAAATTATCGATTTTGAGAAACTCACCCCTCATCATCTTCCCAAGGGGGAGTACTTAAGGGGAAAATTCAAAAAAATTTGGTCTTTGGGCGAGTATACTAATTGATAGAGATTTTCCTGAAACGACCAGAAAATGTGTTTCAAAATCAACGATTTGGAAAAACTCACCCCTCTTCATCCTCGCGAGGGGGAATATCTCTAGGGAAATTTTCAAAAAATTCGGTCTCTGAGCAAGTATAATAGTCGATAGAGAATCACGTGATACGCCCAGAAAAACTGTTTTAAAATGATCGATTTTGAAAAACTGACACCTCTTCATTCTCCCCAGGTGGAATATCTAAAGGGAAATTTTCAGAAAATTCAGTCTCTGGGCGAGTATACTAATTGATAGAGAATCTCATGAAACGCTCAAGAAAAATGTTTGAAAATCATTGATTTCGAAAAACCCACCCGCCCCCTGCCCCTCTTCATCACGCCAGAGAGGAATATCTAAGGGGAAATTTAAAAAAAACGGTCCCTGGGCGAATATACTAATTGATAGAGAATCTCGTGAAACGTCCAGGAAAAGTATTTCAAAATCGACGATTTTGAAAAACTCCCCCCCTCCACCCCCGGCCTTCTTTGTCATCGCAAGGGGAATGAAAAAAATACTAATTGTGAAATCGCATTCATCACTTTTGCGATAATCGCGATTATGAAGAATTAATGTTTAAATTTATGAGGAACCAACGCAGGGAGTCCCCACGAATTCGAGGATAGTTAACCGACAAGGAGGTCGGTCAAGCAGTTGTCGGTCACTAGCAGATGGATCAAACCTCACCAGAGGTCCTTGGGAAAGAGTTAAGCGCCACTAAGCGGTTGTTCAAGCAGTTTGAGGGTCACTTGGATGACGACCAAGCTGTTTGAGGGTAACTATCAAATCGGTCAAGCGTCACCAGAGGTGTTCAGCGCCACGAGGGGCATTAAGTGGTCGGTCAAGCAGTTTGAGCGGCACTAGGAGGTCGGACTAGCAGTTTGAGGGTCATTAGCACAGCGGTTAAGCAGTTTAGGGGCCAGTCGGCCAACAAACCTCGTACTGACCCTCAAACAGCTTGGCTGACCTCCTAGTGACCCTCTGAACGGTTGGCCGACCTCCTAGTGACCCTCTAAAAGTTTGGCCGACCTCCTAGTGAGCCTCTAACTGCTTGACAGACCTCCGAGTGACCCTCAAACTGCTTGGCCGATCTCCTACTGACCCTTCACCTGCTTGGCCGATCTGCTAGTGAGCCTCTAACTGATTGACCGATCTCCTGGTGACCCTCAAACTGCTTGACCGACCACCTAGTGACCCTCGTGGCGCTAAACTCTCACCCAAGGACCTCTGGTGACGCTTGGCCGATCTGATAGGGACCCTCAAACAGCTTGGCCAATCTCCGAGTGACCCTCAAACTGCTTGACCGACCAGCGAGTCATCCTCAGCCTGCTTCGCGAACCTCCTAGTAATCCTCAAAGTGCTTGGCCGACCTGCGAGTGACCCTCGAATTGCTTGGCCGACCTCCTAGTGACCCTCAAACTGCTTGGCCGATCTGCCAGTCACCCTCAAACTGCTTGACCGTCCACTTAGCGATCCTCAAACTGCTTGACCGTCCACTTAGTGATCCTCAAACTGCTTGACCGACCACCTAGTCACCCTCGTGGCGCCAAACTCGTCCACGCACCCCTGGTTACGCTTGAACGATCTGATAGTGACCCTCAAAGGCCTTGGCCAACATCCTAGTGACCCTCAAACTGCGTGACCGATCTCCTTGACGGTTAACCATCCGCCAACGCGTGGGGACTGCCTCCCTTCGTTCCTCATAAGTTGATCGATTAATTCTTCATAATCGTGATTATCGCCAAAGAAATGAATGCAATTTTCAAATTTGTATTTTTTGTATTCCCCTTGTTACGGCGAGATGTTAATTAAAATAAAAGGAAAACCGTATTGAGCTGGGATGCGGGTTAAGGAGGAAATTGTTCGAGGAGAAAATGATGTGACACGA
>JAPYZM010002938.1:0-12397 GCA_030522845.1 Psyttalia concolor
GAGAGGGAGAGCCTTTAATCCCTGTAGATTCGTGTATGATCTGTTGTCGTACGTTAAACGCTAATTACCGTACTTGTCCATTAGTCGGAAGTACTCTGCCAACCCTTCAGTCCATTCGTCTAGTCTGGCCGATATAACAACGTCAGGATAATATTGGCGCTCGTTATCCTCGTTGAATATTTGAATTCTTATTATTCCTTGGTTAAATCCCTCAGGCATTATGTCAAAATTTACGTTCTCTCTTTTAAATCCTCTCTCCACTTGGTACTCCCCCTGAAAAAAAAAAGCCGACAAATGGATCGATTCATTTAGATCGTCTGTCAGATTTTTAGACAACCAGACGAAGGGAATTTGGCCAGGAAAATTTGCAAAGTGAAATATTAAATTCTCACTGGAGAATGGAATTTTTTCTTTTCACTGTAGAATTTCGAAAGAGGGAAATTAATTATTCTTACAGCGGGAAATGGACAGCCCTCGAGTTTTAGGAGGTCGTAGATGATGTGGGTAATGAAGTGTTCCGGGGTATCTTTCTCGTACGTCTCGCAGACACTCCCCTTGACTGGCCCACGCTCGATCATTCCCTTCTCCAGGACCTTCGCTATGAACTTGAACACGGGAGTAAAAATTTCGGTAATGCTTGAAGCCATTTATCAATTCATGTATTTATTTACCGTTGAACCCAATCTGTCCTCGGTCAGTGTTAATTTGAATTCTCCCTTTTTTGGGTCGTCGTAGGAGACCTCAATTGCTTTGTCACTAGATTTTATCGATTCTATTTGTACCCAGTAATATCCACAATTACCCTGAAAATAACGGAAATGTAGATTTTTTTTTTTTTCGGGGAAGTCATTGAACGTAAAATCAACATCTTCGCCAGATTCACCTGGTGCACAAGACAACTGGCGATTACAAGCCACACGAGCAAATTCATGATGCGTCGACGTTTCCGATCTTTCGCTGGTGTTTTAAAAATACCACTGTTAGCAAACTTGAAACGGAAATTATGTTTCTAACGTTTATTTCGACGGTAATTGTCGTACTATAATTATTTGCCGCTGGCTCTCGTGAAAACAAGTTAATTGCGGGCTCCCTGGTATCGACGAAATAACTAGAGAACAAAACAATTGTCAATAATATTTCTTTTGTTATCCTCGCAATTTCCACATTGAAAAACATTCGCGAATAATTTTTCAATCGAATTTTAATTAACTTGAGAAATTTTTGGAGCAACATTTTTACACAAAATCATTAATTTATCAGATAAAATTAATTTACGCTCGGAAAGAGAAACTTAATTAAAAAAACTATTCTCGTATTTTCCGACTGTGAGTTCAATTTTTGGAATATTTGAGTTTATAGTGAAATTATTTAATTTACGATTGAAAAACAATTTTTTTTTAATGCTCGTAAAATCTAGTGATTGACGGTAATAATCGGTAATTAATTTCTGTAATGAAAAAAACGTCAGTTAAATCGCAGAAATTTATTATTCCGACAGACCATAATACGAATACATAATTATTTTTGGGGCGTACATTGTGTGATTATTAATAAAATGTAACTAATATTATTATTCAATCATTTTCGTTATTATCATTTACATTGGCTTCGTTATCTTCATTATTTTCTCCATTCTTGTAGTCGGCTACTTCCTTATCAGTTAGTTCTTCGACGCTGACCCATATAAGAACGTCAGGCTCGGGTGCTCCGTCATTGCCCTCATTGTAGATATTAATTCTAATGGTTGCGTCACCAAAATTTTCGCCAAGCACGTCAAATGTCTCGTGCTCCAGTAGCAATGATTTAGTTACTTGATAGTCCCCCTGGAGAGCCGTTGATAAATTAATTTACACAATTTTTAAAACAATGTCTCTCGTCAGGAAATAACGAGTAAAGGTTAGAATGATTTCTCACAGCTGGAAAGGGACAGCTTTCGAGGCCTATTGCGTCGTAAATGATCTCGTTAATGAAGGCCTCATTACTTCCTTTTTCATACGTCTCGCAGACACTTCCGTTCACTGGTCCTACTTCCAGTAGGTTCCACTTCAGTACACTCGCCATGAACTTGTGAAAAATCGTAATAATTTTACTGCCAGTTTGGGATTTAATTATTTAATTAATATATTGGTTTACTGTGGAGCCACTGCGCTCTTCGTTGTACGTCAATTTAATGTCACCTTTCTCTGGGTCATCCTTAGTAACATTTATTTGTGGAATATCAGATCTTACGAAGTCTATCTCTATTCCGTAATTGTTGCAGTGCACCTGAAAATAAGGACACATTGATTGTTGTTTTATTACGTAATTATTTAATGAATATTGGGGAGATTTTTTGGGGATCACCTGGGACACAAGACAACCAAGGAATACTATCCACGGAGTTGAATTCATTGTTGGGTAATTTTTGAGACCGTTTGCTGGCGGTTTGAGGGTCGAACTGATAGAGAAATTGACAATTGCCACGACTTTTCCAGTCCTCATTCCCTTCCAGTAATTATTGTGAAAACATTTCCTGTTGGCAACTTCGGAAATGCAATAATTATTTTCCATTCACCGTAAGAAAAAAAAAAATACGGTAATTATTGATGTCCCCGTGTAAATGATACCTTCAACAACGGAAGGTCGTCGAAATCATTCCGGTTGTTTTTACGATAATTTTTGAATTGTCGTTGGTCGGGAATAAGTACAAATATGTAATTCCGAATTTTGGGGAGTTGTAAATAATTTTTGTTGTCAGAGTGAAAAAATATTAATTTCAGGGAGAGATTTTTTACAGTAACAATTACCGTTCCGTTTGGTAATCGGGTGGCATTTTTAATGGTCGGAAAAAAATTGTAAAATCGTAACATTATTAACAAAAAAATTATTATTAACAAAATTTTAACAAAAATTTTGCACACGTTGAGACAAAATTTTACTGAGAAGTCGGGGGATTTTTCAGGGAAGATTAGATTAATTTTATTGAGGGGACAATGAATTTTACTGACCGGTTGGATAATTTTTTTACGAGTGGCTAAAATATAATGCGTTTATTTAACGCACTCATAAATTTACAGAATTGCTCTCTTCGTGTTATAGTTGCCCTTCATAGACTGAAATTAATTGTCTTTAGGTAAGGAACACTTCGGGTAATTGTCCTTAGTCTTCAAATTGTTCCATTGTTGTCAGAGTCGAATTGTAAACAAAGGAAAATAAATCTGGAGGATCCG
Organism: Psyttalia concolor; assembly: GCA_030522845.1. Classification (NCBI taxonomy): domain Eukaryota; kingdom Metazoa; phylum Arthropoda; class Insecta; order Hymenoptera; family Braconidae; genus Psyttalia; species Psyttalia concolor. Next base: position 3,210 of record JAPYZM010002938.1, read on the forward strand.
TCGTACTGCCCATATTGTTCAATAGCAGGTATCGGGTGGGTCGTTATTGAGAGGGGATTGTTTTGAAGAACTCGATCAATAACATGTAAACAAGGAGTAAGCCTGATCGGAATTGAAAAATTTCATTTTACTTGATAAATTGTTACAACAACATCAGCTCACACAATTTTCTTCCTTTTAATATATAGTTATTTCCGCAGTGCAAGGTATAATTATTAATTTAACAATCCATTAGTGCAGTTAAAATATTCAGAATTATCTTTATAGTGCGCCATCTGTAATTCCACCACGAGTTGGAGGGGTAATAACTAGTGTTAAAACTCATTACTAATTGATTTCCTTCTTGATGTCTGCTGCCTCATCGTCGGTTAATTCCAGAATTTCGGCCTGTATTAACATGTCATATTTGTCTTTTTTCACATTATTTTTACCGTATATGTTGATTAACAGGAGTGCGGCCTGGAATCCTTTGGGGAGCCCCTTGAACTCCACATTTTCCCGCAGTAATTTTCTATTTATTTGGTAGTCCCCCTGGAAATTCATAAATCACTTAACTCCACATTTCATTCTCCCCCATAAACTCTCGAATTTTGGAAATCAATTCAATTTATAAAATAGCGTATTTCGTAACGAGTGCAAAAAAACTGTTTTTTTCGGCTCGTGGCCAAAAAAGTGGCTTTTCTTATCACAGCCTATTAAAAAGTTTACTTTTCTCCACAGCGTCATGAAAAAAATATTAGAATTAACAATGAATAATTCTTACAGTTTAGATCCCGTCCCATTCAATCGGAAATAATTTATTTATTTATTTTTTCCAATAAATTTTCAACTCCTATTTATTTGCTAATCCCCCGGAAAATCCACAAATCACTCAATTCCTCAATTAATTGTCTCCCATAAATCCCCGAATTTTATAAATAAATTTGAATTAAAAAAATATCATATTTCGTAACGAGGGGGGAAAAAAAATTTTTTTTCGGCCGTGGCCAAAAAAGTCTCTTTTTCGTCATACGTACTGAAAAGTGAATTTTTCATCAGAGCGTGATAAAAAAAAAATTGATTGAAATTAGTAATGAATAGTGCTTACAGCCGCGATGGGACACTTGTCGTATCCCATTCCATCGGAAACGATTTCCGCAATGAAAGTATCATCCCCTTCCTCGGGCTCGCAGAGACTCCCGTCAATCGGCAGGTGCTCCATGACGTTTCTCTCGTAGATCTCTGCGCGGAACTTGAGCATACGAACAATAGGAGTAGGATAATCAGTATTTCAATAGAAAAAAAAATTATTTGTTCAATTATTTTTAATATTTACCGTGCAGCCGTCTCTGGGTGAGTTGAGAGTCAATTTGATTTCGTTGGGGGCTGGTTCCTCGTTGTACACTTTAGTTCCATCGCTCCCAGATCTGATGTTTATTATATCTATCAAATAGTTGCTGCAGCTCACCTGAGAACAGCGGAAGGGGTTATTTTATTTAAAAATTAATGAGGACGAGTGAAAAAATTATTTGAAAGTTCACCCGGTGGGCGAGACAGGCGACGATGACAATCCAAAAATTCCAATTCATGACCGTTCTCTGCGCGTTTCAGGAGAACAATTGATTATAGAATTGAAATTACAACGACTTTTCTACCACTCATTTACCTAAATAATGGCGTGACGATGCTTTTTGTTATCAATAATATGTAATAATTATTCTTCTTTGCTCTTCACAAAAACACGCCAACCAATGTTTTCGCTATGTAAATAGATAAAAAACAGTCTCCAATAGTATTTCACTTTGCGGAGAATGGGTAATTATGTTGATATAATGGAGGAAAAAAAAAACTAACCATAAATAATCTTTTATTATTTATTTAAAAAGTTAGTCAAAAAGATTGACGAGAAAATGCAGTTTTTCTTCTGTCATGGGGAGAGAATTAAATATTTTAACAATTTAAAAATATTTGCAAATAAATCAAAATTCGTGTGTAGGTTCAGTGGTATTATATATCATTAATGTCACATTTATTTTCCATTATCCTTGGCAAGAACACGGTAATTGCTGACGGCCACGCGTGGTCAGATAAAGAAAGGCTTCGAGTGACTTCTCACTGAGAAAAATTATAAGAAATAAGAAAGAAAAAAAATTGGTGAAGATTAATAACTAATTAATGATTAATTAGTAATTAACAATTTATTCGCAGTTAAATAATCATCAGAGCTAGTGAGGATTTAAAGAAATTACGAATTTTCAGCGGCTGCGATCGGTTCAAATATTTTTTTATTGAAACAGTTATTGTTGGGGTATTTTTAATTAATACAAGTCCGTTAATTTTTTTTATTTAACTTCAGATATTTTGGCTGATATAGTAACGGCCATTTTACTAGTGCCATCATCGTCTGGGTGGTAGGTCACAATTCGCAGGTCGCCAACGCCGAAGCCCGGGGGTAGCACTTCATCAAAGCCATTGCCTTCGATTTTAATTTCTCGCTTCACTGGATAGCTTCCCTAGGAAAGAATATATAGTTAAATTAGGGATTGAAGGCAATTGATTAATCTCAAATGAAGTAAATCATTGAATGGGGGAAAATTAATAAGTTGAATGAATTTTAATTATTTCAATTGTCCTCACCATTGGAACGGGACACTCTTGAACTTGAATGATCTCCGCGAGTATCTTTCGGACATGTCCTTTAGGATTTTTGTCATCATAATCACCGCAAACTTCTCCCGACACCCTGTCCTTTTCGTTAACTGTCGCTTCAAACTATAGCACGAAAATTAAATATTAAATTAACATTGCAACTTATTCATGCAATTTTCCAGTGAACTGGTAAAACGCTATAAGTGTATTTTTCCAATCTTTCTAAAATGTGGATTAACTCAGTAAGGAGTAGTTTTAGGAGATAGTGTCACAAGATCATTTTTGTAGCTGATCAATTTTGCAATAACAAATTCCTCTGACAATTTCTCCTAACATCAGTCCTTACTGAGATAATACGGGTTTTGACAGGATACATCAAATACTCTTGTCTCGTTTTACCACTTCCCTACAAAATTATAATAAAAATAATAATATTTTTAATTTTTTGACGCATGGCTCGTGGCGTTATACAAAGTTGATATGATTATATATATTATTATTATATCTATGTAATTATTTTTAATTACCATGGAATTTTCGAAGGATTGCTCGAATATAAGTTTCATATCATTTTCATCTGGTTCATCATTAGCCACTTTAATTCCCGGTGATTCGGAGGTTATATCGACAACTGTTATATCATAATCTGCGTTCCCCTGGAAACATCAGAATATTATAATTTCATTCTTGGATTACTGTCAAAGAATCGAGCATTTGAGAATGACGTCAGACATTAATTTTTCTTGAAAAAAAAATATATATTTCTGTCCAAAATTAATTTTTGGGCAAGCCCAGGCGATTTTTAATTGCTTAATATTCACCGAATGTATAAGATATACAGTCAGAGCGATCCGTAGAATTGAAAACATAATGATTTTGGCTTTTAGACCATTCGTCAACTTTTCTGAAGTGTTACTGAGGCGAGAACGATTTGGTTAGAAATTATTATAGAGTTACGTTCCTCAATGTAATCGCTGTGACAATGTATTTCCTTATCATTGACTAAAATCCAATAATTATCGCTCGCTGTCTCGAAATAACAAGCCAGTTGGCTTCGAAAACGAGCAAAAACGACTGCCTAACAAAGTAATGATAGCAGAGTCCAATTGAATATTACTCATTGAAAATCTATCAGTTATTTTACAAAAATATTTCATGTAAGCAGTTCACCTCATTCTCCAGGCGAATTTTGCATTAACAATAACTGAATTAGTTTGATAAGAACAATTGGAGCGAGTAGAGTGGGACAAGTGGGAAATAAAATACTCGAGTGCGACTATTCCCCACAAATTTTCATTTCCCTCATTTAAATAATTAGCCAATCAAATTATTTATTTACATAATTGCACGATAAAACAGAAACTGTTATTCGCCCTCCAGTTGTCATTGGAGACATTGAAATATCCATTGTTAGTCGTCCGAAATTATAATAAATATACTGACAGCTTCTGTGCCGTATCCCTCGTCGGGGAGATAAGTCGTAATTTTAAGGACAGCAGTACTGAATCCCGAGGGTAGAAATTCTTCTAATCCATAGCCATCAACTTCAAACTCCTTCTCGACTCGATAGCTTCCCTGGGCAAACACAAAAAAAATTAATATCATTAATATTAATTAATTAATTTCCTTCTCATTGATTTCCTTTAATTTTAAAATTTTTCTTTTTCACTCACAGCTGGGATGGGACAGTCATAAACTCCGAATATCCTGGCGAAAATTTTCCTCACTAGCGCCTCTGCTGTTTCGTCATAGTAATAATAGTAATAGTAATAATAATCATCCTTGCAGAGGTCTCCCTCGATAGTACTCTCCCCGTAATCGTCCCATCGGAAAAATTCTGCTCTAAACTTGAAAATTTAACCTATCACTTCATTTTTCATTTCGATTGATCGATCTCGTTTGGGTATTCACTTACCGTCGAGCCGTATTGATCATTGTTGAATGTAATTGTCGTATCGCCTTCTGCAGGATCGTAAGCCACCGCAATAGCTGGAGTACTCGAGCTCACCGATGAAACTTTTATGTTGTAATCCGCATTTCCCTGGTTGTAATTAATTGTTCAAGAGTTTTTGGAATTGGTTAGGGGAAGGGGGTTTCACTTTTTTAGGGGCCAGGGGGACTGATGGATTGAAAGGGTTTTGGTTAGGTGGGAATTTCTTATGAATAAATTTCTGGACTAGAAATAACTGGGGAAAAAATTTTACAACTGCGCTTGAAATTCGGAAGGGGGTCGGGTATTGATGAGTCTAATTACCGAAAAAATTGGGGACGGTTGGGAGTTACCTGAGGCAGGAGAGACGCTGATAAGGCCAGCCAGACAATTGATGCCATGGTTCGGGTGCGTGGAGAGGTCTTTCGTTGTTGAAAACACAAATTGATGTGAAACAAACGTGAAATTTTTATGCTCCCATTTGTCACTGAATTACCATCGAAATGGCGCTTCCTTATCGCGACGGACAAGTGTTACGACGGCTGATTTCCATTGGTAGTCGCATGCACTGACCGATAGGAATTCGTTGGATGAATTAAATAAATAAATCATTAATTGACCTGGCCCGCTTTGTAGGTTAATTGATCGAGGGATCGTACGGCGTCAACAATTGTTATCTCCTTAGCACGAAAAATTATATCAGTCTTGAATTATTAGTTGGTGGGGTGATTGATAAAAATAGAAATAATTCCGGGAAGGGGGGCTTCGTTTATTTTAAAAATCGCTGGCATTCCATTGGTAATTTCTCCATATGGAGCGAATTGTCAGTGATTTATTACATTGTTTATTCGTCTTCGCTCTTTTTGAATACCAATAGGTCCCAGTATATCTTAGCATCCTCTTTACCGTCTTCCTCTTTGCTGTAGATGGCGATATCTAAATACAGCTGTGAAGATTTTTCAGTTACGAATTGGTCGAATGCGTCCCCTTCAATTTCAAATTTCGAGCGGACATCCTTTTCCCCCTGCGAGGGCAAATAAAATTATCAGGTGTGCCCACTCATTCATCACACAGCGAGAAAAATTCAGTAGAAATTACTGGTCCGTTATTGCTTCAGTAAAATATCAGTTAAATTTTTGAACTGTTTACCTTCGTTAGCGGAGGGTACGATTAAAATTATCCAACCGGTCGGTTAAATTCTTTGGCTACTTAATAAAATTTTTCCAAAATTATGTAATTTTTGCTCAATTGACAAATTCCCCAACTTGTCGGTAGTATTTAATTACCATTCAGTAAAGATTCTTCAGACGTGTACGTAATTTTTTTGTAAAGACAGTGAATTTAATTAGGGAGTTGAGGAATTTTTGGCGATCGTCGAAAATCCCTCAGGATTATCAAACGGAGTCGTAATTTTTATTAAAAAATTTCTCGTCCTGTATTGATGAATGATAGATTCTTACCGCGGTGAAGTAACAACCCTCATTGCTCAGGGCAGTGCGAATTATTTCAGCGACGAGTCCCTCGGGAGTTGTCGTATCATTCGCGCAGAGCGATCCCTTAAAATCGAAGTCATTCTTGTCGGCATTCGTCCCGTCCACTTGAAACTTGGGTTGATAAATTGTTTAATTAAATTTTTAAATTATTTATTGAATTATTGTCACCTGAGATTGGCCGTTAAAGGTCCGTTTGACGGATAATTTTGAATTGACGGAAGGGATTTTTCGGTGGAATTTTCTTATTTACCCAGGAATCCTGTCTGTCCTCGCCGAGCGTGAGTTTCGTTGGCTCGCCCTCGTCATTTATGGTTACGTTCAGAATCGGGGTATAAGAATCAATCACTAAAACCTCTACCATGTACCCTGCAGTCTCCTAGGGATTGTACATACGATGAGTGAATTTATGGTAATTAATTGTCCAAAAAAAAAAAAACAGTTAAAAATATTTTTCAATTTATCACCTGCTGCACTAGGCAGATAATTAACAGTGCACACAGGAATGATTTCATGATGGCTACTACACTGTCGACTGTTGAATAAACTTTGAAGACGAGTTGTCCCCTTATAATTATAGAAATTTACGCCCTTTTATCAGTAATTTAAGTGAGTCACTGCAATTTTCGTAACGACCACTCACTTCCCTCCTTTTCACCATTTCTTTGTTAATGGTCTGTCGTTTATACTTTCGTCAACAAAATACATTTTCAGTTTGAAATATCTACCGAGCTCTACTCGATAACGATAACACACAATTTCACAATATCAATTTTCAAATGAAGTCAATTGCCCAATTTTTGGAATTACAAATTTTTAGCGCATTTTTGAATCCAATAAATTCGACGATTTTTCATCATTTTTTGAAGCCATGATTTTCGGTTGTGACATTACATTTGCCGGTGGGGAGGGAGGGGGGGGGGGGCGGCGGCGATAGGCCCCTCTGGCAATTATCGGAAAATGTGCATTCTTATCGGCGATAGAAGTGGGTCACTGCAATTTTCTCGCGTTGGAAATTACTTTCCTTATTTTACATTTCTTCGAATATATTTTCTAACCAAGAATTTTACCAGCAAAATAATATTATTACATTCACAATTTTATTGATGTAAAAAAATCATAAAAATAAATAATTAGCAGGCCAATACAATTCATCGATAACAAGGCAAACATCTCTCTATACTCAATTTTTAAATCCCCTGAAATCTCCAATTCAGAATTGCACATTCTCATTATGTCAAAGCCTCCACTACCCGCGCAGTAATTCCCCCCATAAACAGTATTTTAATCCTAAGAATAAAAGAAAAATAATGACAATAAAAAGAGGACTACTCGCGAGTAAAAATACCGATCATAAAATAATCAAATTAATAGAATAATAAATTACTAAAAAAATAAATCATAAAATTAATGATAATAAAATTTTTGAAATCGTATTTTTATTTTCGTTTATGAATTACAATTAAAAAAAATGATTTTCACGGAAATATAATTTCCTCGGCGAGGCATCCGTTGCTCTTACTCCGTCAGCTGCCGATGGTTATTTCCACTCGAGGTAATATCAAGGATTACTTGTGATATCATTTACCCTGAGTTAGAGTGGCCGTTGAGGGTACGAGTTGTGACAATGGCAATTGTCACGACTGAAAATTGCTGTGACAATGCAGAAAAATATCCCCCAGCGTGAGAATGTAACGATATGTTGTGTATCATGAGATAGAATATAATAACAGTGGACAATAATAACAAATGAATTGGATTTTTCCGGGTAAATTGCAGTAGCACTGCTACTTCTCGATGCTACTGTTATTATTATATTTTTTTTGGCGCCTGCTTGGCAGGGAGAGAGGGAGGGAGAATGGAACGTGACAAGTTAATTGGTACGTGACTCGTGGAGGCGAAGGCATGTGGCAGGATTTCACATTTTTCTACTGTTGGGGATCCACTACTGTTACCAATATCTGCCGCGAGGCAGATATTCTGCGAATCTTGTGAGTGGGTACTTCGTATCGGATGTCATGGCGATGTATCGTAATGCTTTCACTAGTGACATTCCCTGGGGGATGGACCCGACAACGAGCAACAATTAAAAGTGTCAATATGTGGGTACAATGGCTGTCAGGTTCTGTTACTTCGCTCTAGGGACAGCGTTGGGTTTTCCAGGCTTTTAACATTTTTTTTTTCTTCATTAGAAAACGTTAGCAGAATTTCAAATTCACGGAGAGAATTTTTTTCAGTAATATTCAGAATTGTTAATAAATATTGTGCACACGTGTAGACAATTCTCATTGAGGGGCGAGCGAAGGGTAAAAAGTTGAGTGGATTTTTCGTATCTTCATAAAACACGGATTATCTCGGTAGGGGGTGGTTTTAGGAGATAATGTCACAAGATCATTTTTGTAGGCCATCAATTTTGCAACAAATAATCCCTCTGATCATTTCTTCTGACGTTATTTGTTACTGACATAATACCGGTTTTTATAGTGCGGGGAAGGATCTCGTTTCACCAATTCCCTACAGAATTTTACTGAAAAGTTGGGGAATTTTTCAGGAGACATTAGATAACTTTTATTAAGTAGTCAACAAATTTTACTGACCTGTTGGATTATTTTTATTGCGCGCCCCATTTTCGATTTTTCCTCTTTCAAATTAAATGTAAAATCAGAGATTATATATATTTTTTTTAATTTTCCAATCATCTTGATCATGGAGAACAAATAATCTTTTTCCTTCTTAACTTTCGATCGAGAACTTCAACGTCCGCTAGAATAGAGTTGTATTGCGAGGCAATTTACTGAAGGCGTCTTCACTGACTTCAACACTCCTCATACCCCCTCCCCCGCCCGTCACATCGTCTCAAGCGCTTTCACATCATCACAAGTTGAGAATTTAACGGCATTGTTTTTCCTTTCCCGGGACTTTTTCTCATCGTCTGCGAGAGACAATGGCCCAGAGAGCGGATGAATCCAGTCAGCTCTGGTCCATACAACTCTGTCTTTTGCTCGGAGGATAAAACTGCGCCCTCGAGCATTTCCACTTCTAGTATCTCCGATATATATATATTTTTTTTAATTTCCTTCCTTCTCTGGTCCTCTATGTCGATTTCTCTCTGTACCACCTATTCGATAGTCGGCGGGTGC
>JAPYZM010002940.1:0-12393 GCA_030522845.1 Psyttalia concolor
CCCCCCCCCCCCCCCCCTCCCTTCATAGCCTTAAATACTTAAACTCTTCTCACCCTAACATGTTTTTTTTCTTTTTAGGAGACTATGATATTTTTTTGTTCCCGTAACAAAAATAATGTTCACATTCCAAACAAATTGAACTACAAAATTTTATAAAAAAAAAAACCAATGTTTTTTCTATAAATCTCGTGAAATTTGTTTTCTTTTGTGTACCCTTGGAAACTCAAGAATTAATTCCTAAAAGATTATTGTCAGGAATAATTCCTAAGTACTCGATTTTTTTATTACTACTAACAAAATAATTATTAACTCATCAGATAATTCAAAATTCACAGGATTTCTTTCGTCCCGTTGTGAACTGAAAAAAAAATTCAGAATAATATTTATATAATATCATATAATAATATAATATATTTATATTATTCTTAATATATATTATTCCGGATATTTTAAGATGAATATGAGAAACGAAAACGTCTTTCGTGGACTTCAAGACTTATAGAATATCTGAAATGTAGAGAAAAAAAAAATCACCAATTCCAGTGAATTTTGCCCTTTGTTTTACTATCCACATATTTTCAGAGAGAACCTGCAGTTCTTTTATGCTGAAAGAACATTAACCCAGGCAGCCTCATCATCAATTCCCTCCGCTTTTCGGTGGGGGTTGCAGAGGCGGAGGTATTGCCTGAAACCGAGCTCTCCCGCGGAAATCAATAAACTCTCCAGGCATGTCTCTTGCTCATAACCATTCCACAATATTTTTCAGTTCAAAGTTTCGGATCATTTCCTCTCAGCACTTCCTGCAATTTTTCCCCCTCCTCAAATCATCATCGGATGATGAAAATTTTGAGGGAAATTGGAAAGTTTAAAAAATTTGGAAAAATAAGGTTCTCTTCAATTTATTCAAAATTTTAATTCACATTTTTTGACTAATTATGATTATTTATTATTTATTATATTTATATTCAGTCTGAGGTTGTTAACGAATAAATAAATAATTAGAAGGCGAAGGGAATTCGGCCTCACAAATTAAAATATTTATTAAATTAATAAAATTTCCAGATATTTCCTCACTTGAAACTATTCCATATTTTTTTAAACAATCATTGAACAATTGAATTGTTAATTGAGAGTTTAGAAGAAAATAAAAATTGAAAAATAAAAATCGAGATTTCCTCCGAAATTTCAAATCTTAAATAATTAATTTTAGTTAATTTATTTTTTATTGACTGTATTGATCTTTAGTCTGAGAATATAAAAAAGAAGTAAATAAATAATAAAAAGGAAATAAATTGGGGGAGGAAATGCAGTGAGATAAGGGGGATGTAGCGAAATTCTTAATATTCCCTGGGGGAGGGAAATAAAGATTTTACTTCCAAAATTTATTTCATCTGATCCGAAATCCCCTTCGCCAAATTAATTAACTATATCATGAGCCCCTGGAATTTCCCGAAATGCTCGCGGATTTTTCTCGCAAAAAGCATCCCCGGGGAACAGTGGCGGCATCCGACGAGGGGTGGGATAACTGCAGGGAGTAGCCGACAGCCCTTCTGCAGCACCGACCGAATCCACGGGCGGACAATTCGCCAACCCTCCCTTACCCCCGTACCCCCGAGGAATCTCGGCGGACAGCTCTCGTGAAATACCGTCAGAGGTTCATAGTTCACCGAAATCTCGCCAGAGTGGAGCCTTTTTTTTGATGGTTTTATTTTCAAAAATATTTTTTTTGTGGGATTGTTCAGACGAAATTAATGTCTGAATTTTAGACAGATTTTGTAGTGGTGTTGAAGACGAGATGAAGGGGAGAATGAGATATCAATCAGTCTGAATCTCGGACGAAGGGCTTAATTGACCTTCGAATGTCCGGAAGTCAGACAGATTTCTATTTTGTTCAGACATTTTTTAATTTCTGAAATATTTTGACAGATATTGCCTGATACTAGAAACTGTCTGGATGTGGCAAGACTGCTCCTGAAATTTAGAGGAATATAGGTTCAAACTATTTTGAAATGTCTGGAATTCAGACAGATTTTTATTTTGTTCAGACATTGTTTAATGTCTGAAAGATGACGACAAAAATCGACCAAAAGACATCTGGGTATGATGAAAGTCTTTCTGAATTTTAGAGGAAGAAACGGTCAAACAGTTTTGGAATGTCTGGAATTAAGACATGTTTCCATTTTGTTCAGACATTTTTTAATGTCTGAAATATATCTTCAGACAGGCATTTAAATTTCAATATTCGATTTTATTGTGACTGCCGCATCTAGAATCATCGGATAGCAAAAATAAATGGGTCAATTGCAGGTGAAGAAATGTTTGAACAATTTTGGAATATCTGGAATTCAGACATATTTCCATTTTGTTCAGACATTTTTTAATGTCTGAAAGATGACGACAAAAATCGTCTGATGCTAAAAGACGTCTGGGTATGATGAGAGGCTTTCTGAACTTTAGAGGAAGAAATGCGCAAACAATTTTGGAATGTCGGGAATTTAGACATGTTTCCGTGTTGTTCAGACATTTTTTAATGTCTGAGACATATCTTCAGACAGGCATTTAAATTTTAATATTCGCTTCTATTGTGTCTGCCGCATTTAGAGTCAGCGGATAACACAAATAAATGAGTCAATTGCAGGGGAAGAAATGTTTGAACAATTGTAGAATGTCTGGAATTCAGACATATTTCCATTTTGTTCAGACATATTTTGACACGTGCAAAATATTTTGTGCAGAAAATATCTGAATATAATAAAAATGGGACTGACTTTACGACGGAGGACTGTTCAAACAATTTTGGAATATCTGGAATTCCGACATAACTTCCTTTTGTTCAGGCATTTTTTGATGCCTGAAAAATGACTCCAGAAAGTGTTCAAATTTCAGACATTTGTTCGGACAGTGTCTGAAGCATTCGCAATCACACCCAAACAAGAAAAATGAATATCTAAATTTCAGACACTAAAAAGTGTATGAACAATGAATAAATAATAATCGCTAACAATGTTTTATTATGACAAACGGAGAACAAACGCAGAAATACAAAAATAAATAGTATTTTAACCTGATAACAAAAAATTTAGTGAAATCCAATTGATTATTTTTGAATTTGTTAATTTAAACTCTCCGCAAAAATATAAATTGTCTCCGTCGTTCGTTAAAATTCCTGGCAAGGAAGGGGCATAATCCAATTTTTTCCAATAATGTCAATTCTCCTAATTACCGATTATTAATTATCTCGTCCTACAGCTTCTCCCGAACTAATTAACTAAATCAATTTTGCAATGAATTCCCAGAATGAACAGAGAAAATCAGAAAAGCCTTAATTAGATTACCAGCTTCGACGGAATTAATTACACGGATCATTCGCGATGAAGAGTTGTAACGAGATTGAAGATAATTTCTATTTCAGGAGTTTATTGCGCTCTAGACGAGAAGTGAAAAAGAAAAAAAAGGGAGACTTGTTCGGGTGTTTGAAAAAGTTGCGAATACGGTCGGGCGGAGCGCGTGACATCTTTCGTCTGTCCGCCGAAGCGAGTTCATGAACGCTCAGTCAACAATGTAGCTCGTATTCCAGGTATCTCCGGAGTATGTAAAACCAGAAATGCTCTACTAAAAAAATTTACGATTCATGTTGAAGCTAGATTGACTAGAACTGCCCCTGGCAACGAGGGAAAAACTTTATTTTTACACTTCGTAAACTGGTGATATTTTTATTGGCTGTTTTTTCGTTTCTTAAAGATCTTGGGTCGAGATGTTTTGTATCGACGGGGGAAATTACAATTTTTTAGATGATAATTAGACCGGAATTTAATCAATTACGGTAGCTCAACTGTTGCGCGCTATTTAGAGGTTCGTAAAAAGTGCAAATAACCAGGAGAAAAGTTCAGTAGATATTTTTTACCGTAATTTTTTCGACGATTTACCGAGTGTTTACACTATTTCAACCATTTTCGCTATGATTAAGGGTTAAAATTAAAAAAATTGTTCTGTGGAGTGTAAAAAGTTGAGAAATTCCGCGACTGCTTTAGATAATTATTAGACGTTTTTGAGAATCATTCGATTTTATATTTATGGAAAGGAATGTTGGGAAAAAATATGAACGGGGTTTGGGTTTTGGCTTTTAAAATTTTTTAAATTTTTATTCCGAAATTTTACTGGGAAAATTCGAACAATTAAAATGTATCATTTTTTGTAGACTTCTGGGAGTTGAAAATAATTTTTTTTGTTTCAAGAAGTTGTGTAAACAAAAAATATCAGAGAATTCTAATATTTAATAATATTTATTTGTCAAATATGAAAAAAAAAACGAATTTTTATGCGATCGATTTGAAATATTTTGCACAAAAGATGAGAGAAAATTAGATTGTTTTTCATTATTTTATCATTGAGATTATTGAATAAATTAAATCTTTAGAATTTAAGAGAATTAAATTCTTCAAATGTAAATTACATAAAAATTTTCAATCTAAGAAATTCAATATTTTTCTCTTCTTCCTCCAATACGTTTGCTAAATTTTATTTTGAATGGATTTTAAATGAACTTTTTCTCTTAAAATTCAGAATTAAATAATTCCATGTAAACCGACCAATTTTTGGACATTCGGATATGTTATATCGCTCCGACCGGAACGGAAATGCTATTTTTCAGCAGGTCCGCAAAGAAAAGTGTATATTTTACTGTCTGAAGAGCGGGTGAAAGTGAATATTTTCCGCCCTAGGGTGGAAAGTCTTGACGATTGAGTGACTTTCTACCCAAGGGTCGAAAATGATCGCTTTTTTCCTGCTCGTCAGGGAGCGAAGTACGATTTTTTCGTACAGGTGTGCGGAAATAGCCTATTCCGTCCCGGCGGGAGAAAATCGACTTTTTCCTCCCGCCGCGCGGGACCGAAATTTGACTTTACTCCTACACTGGCTCAGAAATTCCGGTTCTAACCACGGAAAGCAAAATAAAAGACCCTTACCCACGTGCTCATCACCCTCGCCTTCCGCTCGGCGATAATTTTGCCCGTGGGCAACTGTCCTTTATTTTACCTCCCTAGGTTAAAAATATACTATTTCACCCCTAGGGAGGAAAAGTAAGCACGTGCAAAATTACGACCCGAGCCGAAGGCGAGGGTTGTAAGCGCGTGGGGAATAGTTGTCTGGTTCTCCTCCCGAGGGTTGAATGCGATTTTTCAGCCTTCCGGCCGAAAAGCGCGACTTCTCGGCCGCTGAGCGAGAAAATTATGGCTTTCCGCCTACGTCGGGAAGAAAAATAGTTCACATGGATTGACCAATAGAAAAAAGCCTCAGATAATACGTTTATCCACCTCGGCTGCGGCTCGGCCAATAATTCCGTATGGTCCGAAAAAATTCTTTTTTTACTGGCCAAGGAATATAATATCCCATTCAGCTGATTTTTAGGAACAATTTTTTTTGTGCTAATTAAACTTGCCAAAAACCGTACAACGGTCTGGAGGGGGAGACATAGGGAATATTATTCCTCGCGTTTCGTAACGATTCAGATTATTTGCAATAAAAATTAGAGAATTAAAAAATCTCCAAAAAAAACTCTTCCTTTCGGAAGTAATCCCCACAATTTGGCCTCATTTAATATATCCCTCATAAATTTGAAAAAACTATACGAACAAAATATGGAAAATATACATATTTACATTTTATATAATTTTGTTTATAAAGTGAGCCAATTTAATCCAAAAAATATATTATCCTCAAGACATTTTTCCGTATCGGTAATACAATTTTTTTTTAATCAAGTTCTCGAACCGCTTCATCGAATCTCTCCAACTTCCTTATAATTAAATAAAATAACCTCCACTTCGAAAGGAAAGTATAACATAATTAAACGTAACCAGGGAATAAAATCGATATATTTTAGGGTCGCGAATGAGGTCTCTTAGTTGGAATTAATAATCATTAAGCGACTGAGTACACCGAGAGATGGCGGTTTTCAACAGCTATATCCAGAATTAAATCGTGAAACTCAACTGCAGTCGTAGCTGCCGGTGAGATCGAGAGTTGAGAGAGTTAAGAAAGCGAATTTGCCGGGGCGCTAATTTATGAAATCCATAAATTAGACCCTTGCGTTATCCACCAGCCGTGGAATATTGTATTAACTAAAACCAATAAAATATCTCTCGCATTCAGGATAAGCCATTGAATCAGTCCTCGGAGAGTCCTTCAGCTATTGCCGGCCATGAGATCATGATCGTATTCAATTCAAGTTATTACTGACTCGCCAAATTTCTGTCCACCTCCTTTGACATTCGATATTTCTCGGGAGGTACGAAAAAAATTATTAAAATGGGGACTAGGGGCGAGACTATCGGCTGGCCTCAGTCGCCATTCCTGATCCACGCAGGGAAAAAATTATTGGAAAACTCTAGTATTTTTTTTTTTTTCAAACAGTTTTCATCTTTTTCTCGTCAAATATTTTTTAAAACAAAAAGATTTTTAAATTTTTTTTTCTGTTATTTTTGACGGGCTCCGACTTCTCTTGAAATGTTTAATTTAAAATTTTTTGTGAACAATTTCTTTGAAATCAGATTTTTTAATTTAATTTATTAGTTCGATAGATTTTTGATTGGATTGTCTCATCAGAAATTTTCTGAGTTTTCCTTGAAAAAAAAATTTATTTTGAGAAAATTAACAATTTCAGAAATTTCAAAATTTTTTTCTTTGAATTGTCGCCAGAGCTCTCAAAACATTCGCTAATTTTACAGTTTTCCCGGGCTCACTTTTTCTTCAACAATTGTTAAAAAATTCTTTAAAAAATTATTGCGCTGGGGTTTAGAGAGTGGGGGACAGAGGATGTCGAATGGTCTCTTGTCGCGATATTTCTGGCTTACATCAATCGCTCGGACGCTGGCCATGGTCCAATGGTACTCTTGAATCTTTCAAGTTATTGTGGACCGTTTAGAGGCAATTGAACTTCAACACCCACAGGAATCGTGACCAGGATGGCTGAGAGGAGCGAGCGAATTGTTTTGTACATGTCTTCGAGTGGTCTTTTGATTTCAAAAGTCGACGGGTGGATATTGAGTTCGTTGGTATGCAGCTCTGCAATGCAATTTATGGGATAAAAGTGACCGCAGTTAGTTTCCCACGAGAACTCTCTCACGTATTGATTGCTGTTTATGGAGCGCGGGGGGGAGATGTGGAAAGGAACTATTGCCGAGAAGATACTCCGGGTAATATTCGACGATTTATATTTGCATTTAGAGGTATTCTCGCGGTTTGCAAGAGTTCCACAAGCTCCTCGAGAAGTGCAGTAATTGAGGAATTATTTCAGTACAAGATTTCCTAGTCTAAATTTCGAATTTTGAAAGTGCTTTTTCAGTTTTTTAAAATTACGAGCGAGGTCAATTGAGGCAATTTTTTGGAGGAATTTGAAGTATTTTTTTCAAAACAATCATTTTTATTTTCGATTATTTCAATTAATAATTTTTCTTGTCCAGAAAATGTCAGTTCGAGTATTTTATCCTCGATTTTATTCCTGACTTTATAATTTTTAATTTTGTCATTATTTATCAATTCCCAAAAAGATTAAAATTACATAAAAAATATTTCATAAAAAACAACGCTAAAAAATCGCGAAAAAAATTGATTTAAAAAATTGAAATGATTCCAAAAACGTCAGGAATTGTCCGCCTGAATTGCAAGAGAACTTCGTCGAAACTAAAAAAATCATCCGTCCCCAGGCCAGAAGATCCCTCCGCGCCCGCCGGTCCCTCCATAATGTAGTGGTTATCGCGACTAGCCGTAGCATCGACATACCCGCCGCGTGCCTCTTGCCAGCCGTCGTAAATACGCCCGACGTCGCATGCGTGCCGAACCGACATAAACGCAGCGGTCTCCGACCTCCCCAAACGTCGCATGCCGGCCAGTAAGCGCGCCAGTAATCCCGACATCGTCATCCCCATCATCATTCATTCAGCCCCAAACAAGTCCGCGACAGTCGAAAGGTGTCACCCACATCCTCATTATTCCTCCCTAAACGTCGAATGCTCGACAGAAATCGAAACGCGACCGGCGAGAGCGAGTGCGCCCGTAAAAACGCGCGCTCCCGACGGTTCGCGGCAGTCCCGGCAGTCGACGCGGTGAAGCGGCGGACGAAGTAGGCGCGCGCAGGCAGACGCGGCCCGAGGGAGCGAGACGGAAACAGCCGACAGTGGCAGGAGATGTCGATAAGGTTGGGAACCCCGGGGATTTACGACGCCGGCCGGCGGATGATTACTCGCGATTGTCGTATAATGCACGGCCTTGTGTCGTAAAACGACACTACGGCCAATGCTGGGAGTTTAACATTTTGTGAGTAGGTGAATTCGTGGGCTGCGGGGAGCACATGTGACGAACATCTTGACTGTGTCAGTGGGACATGAGCTGGCCACATGATGACACTTCCGGGTTAAGGAAAAAAGGAGACGCGGTCGGTCGAGACATAGGCAAAATAATTAAAGAATTTTTTTTTTAATTCCCGAGCCAATTGTTTTCCATTTCTGGCAAAATTTGTAATGATTTTTGACTGTTTCTGGTAAATTATTTCGCTAAAAATAATTTTTTCCAAAATTTGGGAGTTTTTAGTTTTGCGGTAAATTTATTCTTTCGTTTATTTAGTTAAACTTCCTTTGTTTAATTTTTGCGATCTAAAAAAAAGTATAATTTCAAAAATATGAGGATATTCTCGAAAATATCCGAAGGAAAAGAAATATACGAAATTTATTGGATAATTTACAAATTCATAAAATAAATTTAATTTCATGTACTGCACGTCAAAAGACAGAAAAAAAATTTCAATTGGCCAGTATCACTTGCACAGCTGAATTGTCCATAAATGTTATATTTGGACTGCATTGAGTACCTAAACTTCATTGATCAGTCATGAATCTACCAAATGGCTCTCGTTTATTATTTCCACTGAATCAACACCGGAAAGTGTCAAGGTCAGGGCTCCGATCGTCACTCTTGGAGAGTTTAATTCGGCGAGAGAGAGGGGCGGATGTAAAATATATGATTGCTGAGATGTTTTTATGAGTTGAAATAAAAGTTCCTCAAAGTATTTTCCCCGGGGAGACACACTTGCACTCGCGCTATTTCGACTCGCATATTAATATTATGATTTTAGGGTCATAATTTTAATGTAAACGGCGACAGTTGAGGTACCTATAAAATTACTCAATTTTGCCAATAGAAAAAAATTGAGTTGGGGAAATTGTTTTCTTTATGCAAATATTTTTGTTATTTTTCCATTTTTTCAGGATAAAAGAATTTATTTATTATTAATTTATTATTTATATTTTATATTGTTTATTTATTTATTAAAATTCCACTACCTTCTTGGTGTGTTAAAAAAATGTTGAACGTTGTTATTGATTTTTCACAAAAATTGGTTTCAATTTTGGAGAGAAAATTAATTTTGGATTTTTAAAGTTTTAACTTCCACGCGAGTCAAGTTAAGTGTCGACTTGATTCAACTCTTACTCAATTTAAATAGACGTAGTCTTTTTTAAATGTGTAGACTCTCGACTTGATTCAAGTTTACTCAGATCAAGTCGATTTCTTACTTATATCCAGTACCCGCTTGATTCAAGACGAATATCGACTCGAGTCAAGTGTGCGTGGCCTCAAATTGAATAGTGAACTTATAGTTGAATCAAATCGAACTTGGGGAGGTGCAGTCCTCTAATTCATTCCGATTCAAGTCAATTTCTTTAACTTTATTGAAACCTAACTTTTCAATTGGCTCAAGTCGACTTGATTCAGTCTGAATCAAGTCGAAAACTTGACTTGAATCGAGTCACAAAATCCAATCCATCCAATAAATCTGATAAACAAATAAATTCAGTTTGGAATTCAACTTGACTCAAACCGATTTTCAATTTGAGTCAAGTCGACTTGAATTAAGTCAATCAATCAACATGTTCAAAATGTTATAAATTATGAAAAATATGAGTTCAAGCAGATCTCCTACTGCAATGAAGAATTTCTGTTAAAAATTATAGTTACGGACAGTACCCGCTTGAATCAAGTCGAATATCGATTCGAGTTAAGCGAGCGTGGCCTCAAATTGAATAGAGAACTTATAGTTGAATCAAATCGAACTCGATGAGATACAGTCTTCTCATTCATTCTGAGTCAAGTCGAGGAATTGACTTAAATCATGTCGCAAAATCTAATCAATCCAATAAATCTAATAAATAAACAAATTCAGTTTGAATTTCAACTTGACTCAAACCAATTTTTAATTTGAGTCAAGTCGACTTGAATCAAGTCAACCAGTGAAAATGTTGCACTGTTTAAAATCGTTGAAAATATTAAAAATCTTAAAAGTCTTAAAACTTTTAAAATTGTTAAAAATGTTATAAATTATTGAAAAAATTCGAAAAATATTAAAATCCGTGACAATATTTTGCCTTCGATTATTCGAGAGAGAAGACCAGAAAGAAAATGTAGCCTGTGGTCCCGGATAGTGTTCAGTTGTACGACGAGAAAAGGAAAGGCCGGGTTTCTGGGGGGGTTGGGCGTGGTACAACGAGTTACCCCTCCTCGAAGCCCGTCGCCATCTCCGTCGCCCCCAGGGGGCTCACGGTAGGAGGCTCTCTCTCCATCTTCCCACCGTTCGTTGGTCGATACTTGAGACCGCATGCCCGACGGCGTCGCGACGCTGGAATCCAACGTCATGGCCTCCGTTAGTGATAACTTCCCCGAGACTTTCGACTGACCCAACTTTTCTTTAATATATTCCGTACGCCGAGAGGGGGGGAGAGTGTGGGGAGGGATAGAATCTCTCGTACGTTTTCCATTGAGACTGTCTCCTTCGGACATTTGCAGACTATTTCGGCATTTAAATTGCGACAATTGATGAATTCAAAATTTTTGGGGTGCGTAATGAGAAAAAAACGAGTGTCAAACCCGAAGTGAGTTAAAAAATTGCCAAAGCCGATTGCTAAACATTCTATAATAAAATATATAGTCCACAAAAATTCGGAAGCCTCGGAAAAACCGAAAAAATGGCAGAAAAAAAATAAAAATTTTGAATTGAGAGAAATAATTTTCTAATGGATTTTTAAACAACCATAAAAAATATTTGGCAACGGAATATTTATCACGAAAAAATGAGAGTATTCAGAGCTCGGAAACAAAGGCAATAATAATAAAAAAATATTTAATGTAACATTAGGAGGAATTAAAAATTGTTGAAACGGTATTTGTTAAAAAATCTAGAAAAAAGTCATTTCCGGAAATGTTACTTTTCGAAAATTTATTAATATGAGATGTTAATCCCGATGACTTCAGGTGTACCCCCCCAATGTTTGAACAAACATTACTCCCCTCGGTTCACTCCATAAATAGCATTTGAAAACGATATGAACTCATAAATGTTCTCACGTCAACTAAAAACTCGCATCTCCAGATTGTCCCGCAACGATAAAAATCATTCAACCAGCAGTTATGACAATTCAACAGCCTGAGAACATCCAAACTAGTGTAATTTAGATACCACAAATTGTTATGTCGTCGACTGTCGCCAGGAGTACCACCTTATTACCCGTATGTTACAACAAAAATGACATACGAGTAAACAACTTTAAAAAAGCTGAGATAAGGCCGATGGAAATGACAGGAATATCACAATATCGACTCATGACTCACTGAGTAATGATGATTTACCATGAATTCAGTAGTTCCGAGTAATTCATGAGACTCCATTGAGACTTGACTGACTGAGAAATGGGATCATTCGCTACAATCTAACGGCACGCCCCGAATTGAGACGTCTTTGCGTCCAAAAAAAATTTTGGTGAGCGAGATATTTTCATAATATTATTATATTTGAAGAAAAAATAGTCCACAATCAGATTTGAATTCTGGGACAGAGTCGAGTCATTTCCCATTGACATGGGCTAATCGAATCCGAGTTTTGGCGCTACGGCTGATAGTTTTTCAGATATCGGCAGTTTTGTGGCAAGAAAAATAATAAAAAAACGCCCTAAAAGTCGCTAAAAGGCTTAAAATATGTTGGAAGTGATGCCAGAAAGGCCCTAAAACGAAAGTAGGAACCCCTAGATCCCCCTCAGCCTTCAAAAATGCTAAAAAACGACGAGAAAGTGATTAAAAATAGAAAAAACCGAAAAAAAGAGGAAAACGGGCCAAAAACCGCCACAAAATCCCAGCTAGGACTACCCAGGCCTCACCTTCCTTCAAAAAAACCAGGATTGGGGCTGTCAGACCCGACAGGCCGAAATGCCTAAAAATCAAAGGCCCCCCCCTTTCCATTCTGCCAATTTTTATCAAAGTCGGCACTCTTTTGACGATATCTCAAAAACTATTGATCGGATCGGTCTGGGGTTTGCGCCATTCGAAAGCTGAGCTCATTTCCTATCGATATAG
>JAPYZM010002941.1:0-12392 GCA_030522845.1 Psyttalia concolor
GAGTTCTGTAATCATATGAGGCAGAAAAGTTCTTCACAGCCGTGTGTCAAACAATATTTTTTGTCACGACGTCCGTGGGCGGTGGTTCACGGCCGCGAAATAGTGCTTTACGGACTGAGTGACAAAAAGACAATTTTGAGTAAGTGTCAATTATGAAAAACATTGTTCTAGAGGATAATTAGATTGGTCATGTCATTCAATAAATCTTCTCAAAGATTACTAAAATTGTAAAAAACTGAGAAGAGAGGAAATATGAAATTTAGAAAAAAATCATAATTATTTGAGGCGTTCACCCAACGCCACGTACAATATAATAATCCCCTAGAGTACAGCCATTATCATCATTGATACCTAATCAGTATTACCAGCAAATGATTCCTTTGATGATATTGGGTTTCAAAAAATGGACTAATTCTCTCAAGTAAATGAATATTTGACAAAAATAATTTTGTCTGCCAGTGTATACAGGCTCGGAGTAAAGAAAATCTTAAAAATTGATAACCAAGAATTTCTCCTAAAATAATTCGAAAACATCAGAGCACCCAGAGCCAATAATAATAATAATCTTCCCCAGATAAACAAAAATGTCGAAAGAGTCTAAAGCAGCGCTGAAGGAGGCAAAGTCCCTGATAAAAGAAGGCAGCTACAGTGAGGCCTTGAAAATCTGTCAGAAGCTCTTAAAAGAGGACAAGACGAATTACCAGGCATTGCTGGGATTGGCGGGTGCGATGAAGGGTCTGGAGAACTACAAGTCCCAAGTGCCGCTGGCCCTGAAGAAAGCAGTGGCGCTCCAGCCGGAGAATCCCCTGGCGTACCAAGGTCTAGTGGCCTACTACGAGAAAGAGAGTAACGAGCCCCAGACGTGGATCGAGTTAATTCCAATTTACTCTCAATTGATTCGCCTGGACAAGACATCCCCCAGAATCTCCACCTACATCGCCGAGATCTCGAGACTGGTGATCAACGTGAAGGATCCAGACCTCACGTCCAACTCCATCGAATCCTTATGGAGTCTAAGAACTACAGACAATGGCGATGAAGTAAAGCACATCGACGAGTGGTTGGCGAATATTTTTCTGAAGTTCCCAGAGTTATCGGAGGCCCATCCTGAGGCTTATCAGGCCTCGTTGGCTTCAGTTACGGAGAACGACTCATTCCCCTACCACCACGAGTGCTTCAGGCACTACCTAAAGTTCCTCTTTGTCTCGAGAAAATTCGATTGTCTGCTGAGTGCAGCCGCTAAGATGCATCACACTTACCCGAGGGACTTGGCCCCCCTGGAGTGGATCTGCAGAGTTTACTCGGAGCAGAAGGTGCTCGAGGGTATGGACTTCTGTCGGACGATGCAGATTGATTATTTTTATAATGATCTTCTTCAGGCTGACGAGACATCCTACCTCGGGTTCTTCGCAAAGGCCATGCACCTCTGGCAGGAGAACAAATTGATAGACGCCCGGGACTTGTTAAATCAGGCGGTCTCCATCAATCCCAAGCAGTTTTACGGATGGATTGCACTGGCTGAAGCCAACAAAAGCCTTTACTGCTGGGGCGACGCGGAGAGTGCAGCCGCAGAGGCCTTGAGTTATCTGAAGAATAAACACGAGGAGCTCCAGCGAAGGGTTAATATGATTTTCATCGAGGCTGTTGTCAGAGGTGGCAACAAGAGAAAGTGTCCCGAGGCTCTGGAGATACTCGAGGGACTGATGAAGGCGGGAGTGAGTGCCACGAGGGACGTGATGGTTCTGTTGGCTCGGGTGAAGGCACTTCTGGGGGATCCCGAGGCCTCGTCTCTTCTGAAAACACTTGAGAGCGATCCTGAGACTCAGAGGGAAGCGGCCATTCTGCAGGCCCAACTCCTGAAGAACGAGGGACGTTACGAGGAGGCTGTGGACGTTCTTGGGAGTGTATTGGAGACCGCTGAGGCCTGGTTTATGTTTGGAGAGATCAACTGGGCACTGGAGGATTTTAGCCATGCTCTCATGGCATTTTTGAAGGGGGTACATGCGGATGGCAATCATTGGCAGTGTCTCATGTATCTCGGGCATTATTACAGGGAGAGAGGGGGCGATCTGGAGAAGGCGAGAAAGTGCTATCAGAAGGCACTGAGAATCAATCCAAATAGTGATGAGGCTGGAGCCGGACTCAGCACTGCTTATCGATTACTGAAAAACAGTGTAATGTGTGGATTTTTAAGCTTAACGAAGAGGCATTATTTTGGAAGTTTTTACAGTTTTTCAAAACTTTAAAATTTTTTTAAAGCATAAATTCCGTAATCGTCGTCTCTTTGGAATTTCGAACAAGAAATGTTTAACCATAAGAACATAAAAATAATCTCATGAACTTTCAGGAGGCAAATATGCAGATGCTCCAGCGGGTAACGACTGTCGAGGGTGGAGGGCCCAAATGGGCCTGGCTGCAGCTCGGTTTACAGCAGCTGGACGAGGGTGAGATAGCTCAAGCGATAAAGTCCCTGAGATACGTGATAAGAGCTGATCCAAAGGACAATCACTGCTGGGAGTCACTGGCTGATGCCTACTGGGCACGTGGAGCCCACACATCGGCCCTCAAGTCGTATCAACGGGCATTGGAGCTCTCCCCAGGCTCTCTCTACCCAATGATTCAAATAGCGAACATAAATTTGGTACTGGGACGACACGTCGAGGCCAAGGAAGCCTTCCTCCAGGTGCTGAGTCAAGAGCAAAGGTACATTCCCGCCCTCAAGGGCCTCGCGGAGACTTGTCTGGGCCTCGCCAGGGAAAACTCGAGGGCCCAATTGCTTGGGCGAGCACTCATGAATATTCAACAGGCTGTGGACAGCCTCACCGACGCCATCATCGAGAACTCTACTCTCTCGTGCCTCTGGAAACTACTGGGCGATGCCTGCTATAGAGTGGCAACCTTCCCACCCAACTACTGCTCTCTTGATATAGCTGGAGGGCTCGTCAAGGCCGATTCTATCGAGAAGAAAGTGAATGTTGGGAGGACTGAACTATTTCGACTCTCTTCGAGGTACATTTGCAGGGATTCATTGGACGTTTCTAGGATATTTTAAAATTACCGAGTGTTTATTTATTTGAATGGCTCCACAACTTCCCTGGAATTCCCTCTTTTGCGTATTTTCTGTTTACAACAATTTCATTTTTGTTGAAACGTTAGAGAATCTAAATATTCTCGATATTGCCCGATATTTCTTCATTCATTCATTTCTTCTTTCATTCTCGATATTTATTAATGAAAACAAGTTTTAGCTCTGACATTTAGGACGATCAAGCAACAGTCGGGATTTCTGGACAATATTTTTAAATTTTATCTGATTTTTTTTGGTTTTTGCGAGATTTGGAAGAGTAGAAACGCCGCCTCGACAAATTCAACAGAATTATCAATGAGTTTTACTTATTTTCCCATGAAAGTTCTTCGCGCGACTAAAAACGAGCCTAAAAAATTACCAATAATCCCAAAGAATGAAATTCCTGTCCACTATTCAGATGTTTTTGCCGAGCATTGAGTCTCTCCAAGGACTCGTCCTTCCTGTGGCACGACTTGGCCTGTTGCTACCTCTCCCAGCTGAGACTGGACCCCTCGGTGGACCGATCAGCATCAGCTGAGAAGAGTCTGGCAGCAGCGAAGGAGGCAGTTCGCCTGAATCCCTCCACTTGGGTCCACTGGAACATTCTGGGGGTGATTTGTATGACCGAAGAGATAAAGAATTATGCTCTGGCCCAGCACTGCTGGGTGATGGCGATCGACAGAGAGCCGAACAATGCCATCGCCTGGACGAACTTGGGAACTCTTTACCTGCACCTTGGAGACCCCTACAAGGCCAACGAGGCCTTCTCCAGAGCCCAACGAGCGGATCCCGAGTACGAGAACAGCTGGATCGGTCAGGGCCTCATCGCTGAGTCTGTCCAGAGGAAGGAGGCGATGGATCTTTTCAGACATGCCACACAACTAGGTTATCATCCTCAAGCAGCTGTTGGCTATGCTCATTGGGTGCTGACGACCATTCTCGACCCCGACGCCAAGAAAGATCCTCTCTATACCTATACTATCGTCAATATGCATGCGATTCCAGTTGCAATTGATGCTATGACCTGGTACATTGAGAGGGAACCTGATTCTACGTATGGGCGAAATGCCTTAGGTATATTTTCATTAATTCTTATTTATTTATTCTTATTCCCTTGGCGTCACGAATCTCAACTCTCAATTATCTACTCTCAGTGATAGTTAAGGGTTTGATTTTCATTTAAATTGGGATTTATTTTTATTTCTTTGGCGTCATCATGACATAATCCGAATCCTCTCTCGTTGGTATCAATCAAGTCAGGTACATTCTTTTTTTCCTTTGATTGAGTATTGAATGATCATTTCAAACCTCGCGAGAGGTTGGCCTGTGTGGTCAGTAGCTAATTATGGAGTAGAAATGGAAAAGTAATTTCATGATGAGAATGTTTCCAGGAAATTATCATATTTTCCTAAAAATTAAGAGATTATTCTATTTGATGACAAACAAAATTTATATTCTTCAATTATTTCAGGTTTACTACTGGAGCGTCAGAAACAGCTGCGCCCGTCAGCCGAGCAGTTCTCCAAAGCCCTGAGTCTCTCCCAGACCGAGGAGAGTCACCAGGACTTAATTCGCGTTAACTACGCTCGCGTTCTGGTGCAACTTGGCGAATATGAAAAAGCTGTGGAGATTTGTCAGGCAACGAAGACCCCGAGTTTCAGGTCTCACTGTCAGCTGGCCCTGGCCCTCTTCAAGGGGGCAAAGTACGAGGAGTCCTACGAGGCCTACGGGGCAGCTCTTCACTGGCTGGCAGACGCTGGATCCGACGAGGCCCACGTACTCTGCGCAATGGCGGCCATGGCATACATGTTCCAGGGCGTTGACCAGGTCAAGACTCTTCTCTATCAGTGCATCCAGATCCAGCCGCCCATCGTCGCTGGCCTCCTTGCATCTGCAGCCCTCGGACTCCTCCACGAGGACTACAATCTGAGTACTCTGGTGCTCAATGAGCTGCAGGCCTACAAGGACGACCCCGAGTACAGGCATCACGTGGCCATCCTCACGGCTTACTCTTGTCTCACTAGTGGTGACATCAGTGGAGCTGTCAGGATCATCTCCAAGGCTGTCCATCGACATCCCGAGGACGTGGGGTCGTGGGTAGGGCTCGTGAGAATTCTACTGGAGACCAGCTACGCCAATTTTGGCAACTGTGCCCAGAAGACGCTGTTCTTGGGGAGGAAGACCTCTACTGTTGCTGTTGCACAGGTCCTCTATACCGTATATGGACTAAAAAATTTATTTACGAATTTATTCGTTGAGCAATTGGTGAACAATTGCAAAATTATCGGTGAAATTCATTCAAATGCACTCGTTATCAGAGTGCATTTATTTTAAAGACTTTTTTGCTTTGGCTGGACCTGAGGGGGCATTCTCACCATCACTTCACTTTTTTCTGAATATTCATCGGAGAAGATCTTAGAAAATCTTTCTAGTTGTTTTTTTTTTATTGAAAATAACACTCGGTCTTGATACTATTATTTTATGATGAATAACGATCTTTAATTAATTACCAGGTGGCGTGCATCTCCTCGTTAGGACAATTGGCTACTGATCAGGGCAAGGGCCTGAGGGCAGTACAGAAGACTGTTCACTCGTTTCCAGGAAGCATTGAGAGCTGGGCCAATCTTGTCGCTGCCCTTTCGTCGAGGTGAATTGGAACTTTTAGTATTAGTAATAATTTTGCAATTTAAGTTGTAATTTATTCAATCAAGATTAATTTATTCATAATTCCTCATTATTCGTGCTCATTATAGTCGTTTACAGGATTACTGATTCTGACCGTAAGCAGGCATAAAAAATTATGAACTTGGGGTCAAATGGAGGATCATAAAGGCTAAAATGTCGGCAATTAGGACTGCAGTCTGTGTTACATCGTAGGAATTTTGATTTGTGTTTATCTCGCGAATAAAATTTGGCCGCCATATTGGAAAATTTCGTCGTGGTTGGGAAGAAATCGGCGCCCGTTATATGTACATTATTATATTCTAATTATCATTATTTATGAGTGACACCCAATTGCCGACATATTCGATATTATGACCTTTCATCTGACCCCAAGATCATAATTTTTCATTCCTGTTTTCGGTCGTATTTCGTAACCCCGTAAACGGCTGTAATGAGCTGGGATTCTGGGAAATTTAGGGCCAAAAGTAAAATAAAATCTATCAGAGAGGGTTTTAATTGAGACATTTGTCCAAAAAATTTGTCGCACAATGAAATTTTTAATCGATAAATTTCTCTCTGCAGATGTGATGACCATAACTCAATCCCACAAGCAACTTGGCTGGCTAATCTAATCCATAAAATACGAGGCCAATTCAAGAGTACACCTGCAATGGATGAATGGCTCACCAACAATTACAATCAATTGTCAAAAATAACAGAAGTTCATTAATTTTTATAATCACAATGAGTGAATATATTTTTTACATGATATATTGAAAATTAAACACTACATAACCCGATAATGGAGTCCAAATGTTTTGGAGTAATGCTGACTGGATCATCTGTTGTAATGCGATAGATTTATCCAGTTTTTTTGCCAGTGGCTGAATTTTTGTTTTTTCGGTAGATCAGTGTCTTCTTGAGGCGAAATCCCGCGGTTTTTCTTTGCGATTTCTATTGGAGAGGAGAGATATTCGTCGAGAGTCTGCACAAAATTTAAAATAATAATATATTAATCGGTAATTAATTCATTACTCCTAATAAGTTAATTACCTGAGGTTGAAAATGTTGTCGAAGCTCTAAAGCATGGAAAATCCGCCTAACGTGCAAATTTGCCTTGCTATTGGATCGATCCAATGTATCTCTGAATTTATGAGCCTGTGTCAATCCAAAATCAGTCCATAAGTGACAGAGCACAGCCAAAAATCAACCAAAATCATTCACAAATTAAGCAGACTCACAACATCTACAAGGTAAAAACCCTGGAATCTCAAGGCATGTTGAAAATCCTTCAGGATCTCGTTCGTTTGATTCAAGTGGCAGTGAGCAATGACCTTGGCAGACCTCGTAGAGATGGAATGGACTTTACGGCAGTGATTAATCAACTGCAGAGCAATCTCCGGTTTATTCTGATTGAGTGCCAGAACTGCCAGTGTGACTATCGTCCTTCGGAGAGGCTCACTCCTTTGTATCAAGTCCTTCCATATTTTTAAGCCGAATTCCAAGCTCGCCGGGGAATTCTGAAGGATAAATAGCTTATTTTAGAGGGTGTGCCTTAATTCACGGAACACTTTCTTAAAAAATGATTTTCCAAATCTTTAATTATCAGTCTTCAATTTTTGTTCGAATTTCCAAATTTTATTGATGACTTTGTTCGCCAACTCTATGATTTTCAATGAATCAATCAATCAATTCCACTGATCAAAAAAAAAATTGATTTACCTCTTTGTAGCACGCCATGGCAACAACCGTAACCACCATTTTACTAACAGACCTGTGCCTCAGGTGATCATAAATATCCATAATTTCTTTGTACATGCCATTCTCGTAGAGTAAGTCCACGAGAATGGCAAAGGTCGTGGGTTGGTCGTACAATGCCTGGAACTTGGGGTCCTTGACTGCCTCCAGGGCAATGAGAGGTTCGTCCAAGTAATGCAGGCTCCTCATGATGACTGGCCCGAAGTTGTAGAGACCCTGGTTGTCCGACTGGTGATTATATCTCTCCAACATCTTCTTCAGAAGGTCCATATCCTCCTGGTTCTTCTCTATGAGATGCAGCATTTTCTTGAGGTCTCTTTCATTCACGAGATTCTTCTCGTCCTTCAAGTGTGTCCTCATCTTTTCCCTGAACGTATCCGGCTTCTGTGAATCGGCTAATGAGAGGAACTTTCGAGCTTGTTTGTAGTCGTCGAGCTCCAGAGCTGACTCTGTATAAAGTGATCTACATCCTGGACATTTGGCGTTGGAAAAGAAAGAGCAAGAGAGTTTTCTGGATTTTGTATACTAAGGATTGAGGTTAGCTAGACGAAACTCACCATTGAGGAGGTACTGGCGGCTATCATTTCTCCTGATCAGGTGAAATGTCGGCCTCGAGAGACGTCTGATGGCCCCGGACATTTTAATTTACTACTTTATTGATAAGTCTAGAGATTTTTTTGGAGCATGGTAATGTCGTCGCAGAGAGGCAAGGTCGGGAGATCGTTGAAACTTCTCCATTTTGACTGGATTTGGCGCAGTAAATTGGTGGAAGAGGGGGGCATTGTTAACACTATGAATAGAAATATGAATGGATAATTCTCGTGATTTTAAAGGGACTCACAGAAAAAAAAGATGAAGCCTATTTTACTCCACTCGTTTATCTTCGTTTTCTCCTTTTAACCTTAAACCTTCGTTTTCTCCTAAATTTCCACCATCTTTTTTTCTTTCCAAATTCATATGGATTCCATTTTCCCTTATCACCGGACTTTATTTTCCTCTTGCTCCTCTTCTCACCCTTGTAACTAATATAACAATGAACTAAACGAATTCGCCATTTGTTTTGACCAATTTTATTTCAAGAACAATGAGAGAAAATTTATCAAATTCATCACTCCTAAATTATGTACATATTCGTTTATGATCATGGTTATAGAGACTTCAACCCAGGAACTCTGTACAAAAATTCGCCATCGCAATCGTAATAGCGATCCTGCACTCTGAAAGATATTTGTGTCTGCGCCTTCTTCTTCGGGATTTTAATGAATCGGGGGTAGTCATCAGGTCCGCTCACTTCCTTCTTCTTCCACTCGATAATTCCAGTGGCCATACGATCATCTAAATTCAATTTCGGTATATCGACATCTATACAATCTTCCTTTTTCACCTCTCCCACTTCCTTCATCTCCGCTTTCCTCGGTTCTAGTTGGAATTCTGAATGATTTTCCTCCCTCGTCTGAATATTTTTATTGTCCACTCCAGACGAAATCATTTCTTCCCCGCGAGATTTCATGCGGTTTCTCGATAATTTTTGCTTAGTCTTCAGGTTTCGTTGGAATTCCGGAGAATTTTCCTCACTCATCTCGATGTTTTCATCTCCATCGCCAGAAATTAGGACTTCCTCATCATCAGAGAATGTCGTTCTGAGGCTGTCCAAATCTTGAGGACTTTTTCCCATCATTACTGGTTTTCCACTTTTTTTCTGCGTAAGCGAGTCCATTTCATTCGCTTTTTCCAGATTTTTCCTCTCCATTATCTGATTGTTTCTCGTGTGACATTCATCTGACGACTGCATTTTCCTAGAATCATCTGCTTCTTTTGGTGTATTTATTTTTTCTTTTTCCTCTGAGGAGACTCTCCTCTCCGTATTTTCAGTGTTTACCTCTTCAATTTTTGGCTCTGAGGTACCAGAAATCTCAAAACTCTCTTCTTCCTGTTTCTTTTTGAATTCCTCAACCAGTAATTGAACCTCTGGACTCAGCTTATCAGTCCTGGAAATTCTGGCAACAGTTGCTTTCATGAAATCATCAAAACTTACCCTTTCGTGTGCAATATTAAGCTTGGAAAAATTCACGAGTGACAATTTCTTTCCATCTGAAAGTCTGGGTACGCTCTCAGATTCTTTTGGTGTTTCAACAAAGCCTTGAACGATGGACGTGAATAAGGTGGCCTTGGGCTCTGGGAATACTGGCTTTGGCTTTACAAACTTTTCCGAGATCGTCTCCATATCGGCAGCCTCAATTTTTCGGCCCTTAAACTGCTGGAGATGAGCCTCAAGCTTGGGACTCACGGCAATACTTCCAGATCTGAATTTACTCCAATTGTCGATGACCTTTGCATCGTATTTGATGACAGTCTGGACATTCCTTGGCTTCCAATGTGCTCGGAGAATTCGGCGAATAGTGTCTGGAAGCGCTGGAAAGGACTCGCTGAGTCTCTCGGGAGACCACTCGACTGGATCCTTCGCGTGGAGGGATTGAATCTGAACCTTCTCGGTCCACGTCAGGAAGTTTGGGTCGTCTGGCTTGAAGTATTTCCTCGCGATTATTTGCGTCTTCAGCTTTTGCTTCTGCTGGTGTTGTTCGCTGTGGAAAGAAGTGCGAGAAAATTGAATTTTTCGATAATTAATTATTTTCAGGGAAAAAATTCTCAAATTCTTTGTTTCATTGACTCATTTTTTATTCTATTACTTCACAGGTTTTGTTTTTTTCCCATGAGTTTTGTGCCTGTGGACTTAGATGAGGACGGGCTCCTCTGACTCGAGACTGAGCCAGCGGAGGTCACTGGGGACAGAGGCTGACAGTGGAGGTGCTGGGGATGGAGCCAGAGGAGATGATGAAAGAGGGGGAGAAAGGAAATCTGTTGAACCTCTCAGAGTTCTTGAAGCTCAGTAAATTCCGACGATACTGGGCACCTATTTCTGGGGCTAGGACTGATCCCAAGCTGCAGGCGGAGCCTGATGACGCTTGTTTGATCAGGGACTCTTCTGACAGCGGGAAGAGACGTCGGGACAAATTGAATTTGTTTACAACGTTGAAAATCCCTTGACGTAGTGTTGAAAATGGAATCATTTTCGTGTCATTACGAAGCTTGATTCCTACTACATTTACCTCATGTATTCTCTGTAAGTTTGATTGGCGTTTGTGAAATCGGCCTCATCCTTCTCCACATCCTCAAAGTCATCCTCATCAGGCTCGTCATAATCATTAACACCAGGATAAAGTTCCTGCTCACTTAAGCCCGTTTTTCTGAATGTCTCTCTGGTCTCTCTAGCTCTGCCTCTGCCATGATAACCTCTCAGAGTCACCAAAATCAACGATCTCAATTTATTCATCCTGTGTCATGTACTCTGAATCTCTGAATTCCCCGGATAATTGACTCGCTCGTTAATTACATATCACGCTTCAATAATTAACATTAACTTTTATCCTATTCAATCACATCTGAGGACTTGCTCTAACCTCTTGGAAACCATTCCCTTTACTCCTGAATGTTGTTTTTTCTCTCACCCTCTCTCCGTCGATACGAAAACCCCGGAGATCTGCATTGACGATGTCCCAAAAGGCGGGCGAAAATTCAACGAGGCCGATCATAGAGACATAATCATAATAATTGCCCGTTGAAAAGTGGTCAGGTAAGTACTGACCTTTTCCTCAAGGTAAACATTAACTGTTCTGTGTGGCAATTCCCCTTCCTTTCTCCGCTTACAAAAAGAAAACAACATTGCTATTGCAATCTACTTATCGAGGAAACGAAACCAACGTTAAGTACTCCGAAACCGTCACTCGTTGGGAATTACCGAGATTCGAGAGTTGAGTGAGAATATAAATAGACTAGACGGCCTGATTTAATTCATTTGGGCTTCGAACTGTGATTCGGGTGATTCGAGTGATTTGCATAGTCCGAGAGTCCGGGGCTATTTGAGTTTCCTGTTCAGTTTTGGTTCGAGGAGAGTGAGGAATAAGTGTTTTTGGGGGGGATGAAGGGGTGCGAGGAGGCCGTCGAGGGCGAGGGCTTCAGGGGGGTTGATATGATTAATAATCTGCCTGATGACTGCTTGAGGGAGATTTTCCGGAGGCTGCCCATTTATCAGAGGGTGGAGATCGAAAAAGGTCCGAAGGTCGTGATTATATTGAGGGAAAAATATAATTTTGTTAATTATGTATTCTCTGGAGAAGATTTTAGAGCCAGAATTTGAGGGGACGTTTCTGGCTTTGGTTGTTTAAGATGACGTTGACCAGTAGGTTTGGCAATGGCCCAGATTTCAGCAACAGAGAAAACATTGATAAGACATTCATTATCAATTTACTAATTTCTTGAGACAGATAGTGTATGTGTTGGACCCTATGGTCATCAAATTGATTGATAGATTTGGTAAAGAATTTCATCTGAATGTTTAATTTAAGAGAAAAAAGATAAATCAATGTGACAAATCCTCATAATTTTTTGAGTGATATTAGTTAATATTTTATTTTAAGTTGTTTATAAACCTTGTACCTAAGTTTTCAATTGCTTAAGAGAAAAAACAATTGATTGTCTAAGGAATAGTTGGTGGACGGCATTATATTGTCTTCTCAGTGTACGTGATTGTAATCACGTAAGAAACATTCGATACAGAGTGTGAGGAGTTCTCATTTTGCATTCAATGTTTGTCAATATTTTGTTGAAATATTTTACTCGAACGATTTTGGTTTGATTGCAATTGTTTTTCTGATTTTCAGTTGTTTGGTAACTTTGCATTTTTTCCATGGAAACGATGAGTTTTATTTTACTGCAGGAATTATTATTTTGAGTTTTTTTATATTAAAATTATCACATATAATACCACGAGAGCTTCGAAATTATCGGATATTTCCCGATAGGTTTGTTGCAAACAAATGAACGTGTCAAGTTTTCCAGTTTAAAA
>JAPYZM010002942.1:0-12390 GCA_030522845.1 Psyttalia concolor
GCGTTGAGGTTAGGAACTAGTGGAAGTGAAGGAAACTTGGATAATCAATTAGTGGAACCTTTTGATAAGGATTATTAGACGAGGTTATGAGACATTCACATGTCAAACATACTATTATTGCCGCCAAGAAAGAATGGTTCTAGATCTGAGTGGTGGGGGCACTCGAGTGGGAGCTACATTCGAGAGAGTGGGGATAGCCAGGGAGCATCATTCTTTTTTGGCAAGAACCATAGCAACACAGCGTTGCCACCTACTCGCTACAGGATATGACGACGAGATTCAAATAGAAAATTAGTTAAAATATTTCAGAATTATCTGATGTAATTAAGTTCACCATTGTATTTATTTATTAATTAAAAAATCAATGAAAACAAATAATTATAAATTTACCCAAGATTTAAGAGCCTTGACCAAAAATGAGATGGTCACTTGACGTAACCACTTGGACATCCTTAAGGGGATTGGGTTCAGTTGATGTAGACGAGTCAAAGGCGTGTGGTGGGGAGCACCGGCTGGCTGCCCCAATTCTCGTACTCGTTCGGTGGTGGAGAGTCAGTCGGAGCGCGGATTGTCACAATACGAGTGAAACGCTGGGAACCGACGCATTGCGACGTGAGTGGATGTGAAACTATGGGTTGACCAGGGTGTTCGTATGTGTGTACATCAAAGACGGGAAATTTATATAGCGTTCCGTATTCTTGTGACGTTAGAGGATATTGTTGGATGGGATTTGGAATAGGTAGGATAGGATCCAGGATTATTCTCAATATAAATTTACACGAAATTTTTTACTGAAAAAAATGGGACAGTTGAGTTGGCGTCCTAGTTATTTCCGTAAAATTTATATGGCAGTGATTTTAATTCCAAACTGGCGAAGTTTCACTTCTCCTGTTTGTAGTTTCTACGGAGTTTTTTTTTTTACATTCTCGTGGTTACATAGTTATGCTCCGAGCAAAATTCCAGGTGTATGACTCTTCTGAGAGTGCACGTCGCTGTCTCTAATTGATGCCAACTGATGAGCAAATTATCGAATAAGTTTGAAGAGAATTTTGCTGGAGTAAAATCTATGATAAAGTAGAAACTCGGATTATAGGTTTATTCGATACTCCTCCCTGGTCTCTCTACTCCGTCTCCCGCTGTTCGCTAGGAGCAGTTATCACCCCGTCGAGGCGAATCAAATAAAGTTCGTGGCCTCGAGAGATAATCCTTCGTTGCCGTGAGATAGGAGGTTACGAGGCGAGAGGATAGTGGAGCCAGTAACAGCCTGGATATATAAAGGCATTGGAATAGTCGTATGAAACAAGAGACGAGTTGCTTTCAAATTGCAACAGTTGGAAATTGAGGAAAGAGAAAAATGGTTCAATCTCATCTACATAAAACCATTTCTACTGAAAATGCTCATTTGTGTCAGATTATTTAAACCATGAGATCAAAGGGAATCCAGCCATTATCGGGGAATGATAGATTCAATCGAATTCTACTGTTAAATTCATGTTGAGGGGATTGCGGGTGAAAAGCTTTGGCAAGAATTTTAATATTCAGCCATTGGAGATTTTAGTTTAATAGACGTCACATACCGAGAATATTGATGTGCGGCTAAGAAGTCATATTCGTATCAGTTTATTAATTAATGTAACAAGAACAGCATAACGAAACACTAGCATTTAAATGGAAACAGCAAATTCTGAGAATTAAAATCGAAAAAAATTAATAGATCCAAATTTGCTGATATTTACATTTTATTTAAACTTTTACGGAATGTTATTATTGAGAACTGAAAAATCCTGGGAGTATTGTCTAATTTCCGTTTAGCCAAAAAGTATAGTTAAAAATATGTGGTTTAATTATTTATTTATTATGCATTTTATATATTTTTATTTTGATATTCTCAATCAAAGCAAACTCTTCGGATAATAATTCACGGGTTGATTGATTCTAATTGTAGGAAAATATTACTCCAATGAATCTCCACGAGCAATTTATCGCTCGCGAGAAAAAGTGTTGACATATGGAGGAGCACTGTATCCATATAAGCCATGAATTATTTATGAGACTAAAGCAAAACCGTTTCACATTGCACTCTCCCTCTCTCTCTTCTCTCGCTGCTACAATATTTTTACACCTTCTGGCTTTGCTCCTTATGCCCTAGGAATTTGACAGCGATAACATTCCTCGATAACGGTATTTAAAGGCTGAATTTCGAGGGTGTGTAGTATGATGCGAAATGCATGTAGGAAAATGCGAGGGTTGGGAAAGAGGAAATAAATTGCAGTTCCTGGAGGAAAAAGAATGATCTCCTGACACAAACTCAACTCTTCTCAATGGATATTTGAAATTTTTGGTTGGCTGGTCTCGGTAAAAATATGTGATTCCTTTTTCATGGATTCTTCAGTCATTGCAAACTTTTCATTTCTACTGAGAGTATTCAAGTTGAAACTTCTATCATACTATCACATTTGTGAGGAAAGTATTTGTTATACAGCAGGATTTTTAGATCGATGATAAAAGTAAAATCAAATAAATAAATCGGTAGTTTTCATTTGAGTCAATGTAAAATATCACCACTCGTAGTAAAAAAGTAGTTCTGTGGAAAAATTGGGAGTTACCCGGAAAAGATTTTTTATCTCACTGAAAAAAAATATCATTCAACCCATCGAATACTCTTTAGACAACCAAATGACAAAAGTTTGAATTGATTGGCATTTTTTTTCCTCATATAGAATAAATTAATTATTGCAGAAAAACCAATTCGATCGCGGAGGTGCCGATACGGTCTCCTGAAATGTGGAATAATTAATAGTTAACCATTACAAATTTGAAGATTCTCATTGACGCCAATTTTTAGTTCTCAAATGAGAAATTTATTCATTATTAGCGAATAGTCGTTTGTACATATTCGACGACGTTAATGATCAATTAATCAAGCTATCAACTTAGTGTATTATCGATTCGCACAGCGATAATTTCAGTAATGCACGAAATAATTTTAGGAATTTAATCTAAACGTTACATTATTCAAATCACTATGGTTCACCACTCGCAGAAATTGCCACTGTTTTGTCATCACCGAAATTCGAATATTTCCAATACGTATGGGAATGCAAATCAACATCTATTACAATCGAAATTTCCATTTAGCATTAATTGCTGCGTCGTTGTTTCTGGTGTGAACATAAATGATGAACGTTCGTTATAGAATAACACATTAATACGTCGTTTATCAATTATCATATTCTCGAAGCACCAAGTGCATTGCTGGGACAATATTGATCAACAATTGTGAAGGACGATTATCATAAAGATTTGGATTTATGGTAATTACCAATCCCAACAGCCGGTCAATTTGTCTTTCAATTGGGGTAGAATGAATATTTGATTTTTTCGAGAGTCCCAGAGATTCTTAAAATTGGAGAGGTGGCTTCATGCAAATGAAAATAACTGGTTAGGGAATTTGATATTGAAATTTTCACTTGTTGACCTGGAATGCCAGATCACTATTTAAAATTAAAAATAGTTCGGGGCAAAAATCGATACATTAATTGGAAAAATGTATAAAAATCTGGTTTATCAATTTTTTAGTATTTGATAGTTTTAAAAAGGCAGAGTTATTTAAAATGCAAACCATAATTAAGCATTCAAATAAAAATAAAACTCATTCGCGATAGAATGTTTCATGACGGGTTTTCAAAAAGTCATGTGATATAAAAATTCTGATAAATACTAATGAATCGACAATTCCATTCCCGGAGTTGTGAATATTCAAAAAATTCCGAGTAGTTATGAGCTCCGGAGTGAGTTGGCAATTTCGGTGACTACAAATTATTATTATTAATATTAATATTTTATGAATATAATTTCAAATTATTATTGATTATTATTCACGTCGTCAGCCCCATCCGAACTTTTCTTCAATCAAATTTTAGTATTCAGGTGAAATGAGAATTTATCAAAAATTTAGGATCAATTAAAAAATTAAAGTTTTAGGAGGGGAATGCAAAGATTGATCAGTAAATCTGACTTCGCGGTTAAAAAAAAGTAATAATCGAGAAAGTGATGATTAAATGGCGTCATTTGAATTGATTCGAACCCATCCTCTTTTTTATGGTTGTTTTGATCAAGAATTATTACTATTTTATGTTGCTCCATATATTCCGTGAAGGTGGGGGCTACCGGACGTAGTCAAATCTCGGACGCAGAGCACCCTTACACAACAGAATTTCAGATTAATCAAATATTCATAGTTATCGATGGCCATTCTCCGTCATTTCATGTGAATGTGAAGTAATTACTCTGGGACTATTAATGTTACTGTATTTTTTACGGGATACGCAGAAAAACTGCAATCAAATTGATCAGGGAATTCGCCTCGCCCGAAAACTTCAAAAATTATTTTGGAAAATGCCCACTAAACAACAGTTGGGAAGTAGGTAGGGGGAAGGGGTTCCATATTTTTAAGGTAGGACAGTGGCATTAATGGGTGGAAAGGATTTTGGATAGTTGGAAATTCCTTCTCAATATATTTAGTCCACAAATAACTGAAGAAAAAATTCAGATATTTTCAGACCGGAAATCCAACCCGGGACCTTCCGATTACCAGTTGGGTGCTTTTCTCATCTGAACTATCCGAACATATACTGATTTCAATTTCAATTATCTGTCAATATTGAGCCATAGCGACCTTCTAATGACAACCATTTTACAATACTGGGGAATCAGGTAGGGGGAATGAGTTGCACATTTTTAAGGTAGGACAGTGGCATTAATCGGTGGAAAGGATTTTGGATAGACGGGAATTCCTTCTCAATATATTTAGTCCACAAATAACTGAAGAAAAAATTCAGATATTTTCAGACCGGGAATCGAATCCGGCACCTTCCCATTACAAGCCGGGTGCTCTTAAAAAAGAAATGAGCATAAATGGGGGTGCCCATTTTTTTAAAGAAAAATTAGATTAATACGTTATTGATAAGTAGCTTACTTGTAATCTTCAAATCCAAGAGAGATATTTTTTTTTATGAGAACCTTCTCCATAGAGCGCAATAAGATTCAATAATCTCGCGGTTCAGGAAAATAGTTTTATGCCACTCCTGCCTGAAACCGGCTGATAACGCACTAATTCAGCCGGTTCCAGGCCTCGTGGGATAAAATTATGTTCAGGACTTGTTGGGAAATTTTGTTCTCAACGTGTGTGGTTGAATCACTCTCCTACGGCTCATGCTGTAAACCCCACACACGTTGAAAACGAAATTGCCCCACACGTTCTGAAATATACTATTCCGTGACTGATGAAAAACAGATTTCGAGTATTATATAACGTTTTTTTTTATCCACGGCGTAGAACCTGTTACCACTAAAATGTTCGTTGAACATTCCTCAACAGCGCGAAACCTCAATTCTAATTAATCCCTGGAGAAAGAGTTGAAAAAGTTAATTAAAAAAATTTTCCAAACTTTGCTTAAAACTGTGAAACGATCTCGTCCTGTGGCTTACCACACTCTCACCCTGAAGAATCGCGTACACTCGAGGACTTTAGGATTTAGTATTCGCACTGCGTTCAGAGACAGCACACGAGGGATGCTCTATTCGCCAGGTGTCTCTCTCCACTTCGGTAACAAGACATGCATTATGTACTGATTTTTCTCGCCTACCGGAGTAGAAAAAAAGACATTCGTGAATACACGAATCTCGGTGAGTACCTCGAGATGAGTCTTTGGCCCCGAATGAACAGGGGAAAAAAAGTTGCTTTCACAATGGTAATGCAGTTGACTAACTTGAAAGTATGACGAGAAAACAAGTCCTACGGTATTTCCAAAAGATATACTGAATTTTGTATGCATAATGATACACGAGTCTTCTCATTCTCCTGAGAAAATTCACGAGCCCAATGAAGTAACAAGATTGAAGTAAACAGTTCGAGAGTTTCATGAGAAGAGAAAGAAAAGTTTTTGTGGAAATAAAATTTGTTTCCCCAACTTTTGTTTGGCGAATGATTGATGAATCGTTGAACTTTTCGGTAGTTTCCCATGAAATGAAGAATAATTTATGGAATTCACTGAATCTGCAATACTTTGGCGCGAGATTACCTGAGGTTAATGGAAGACACGCGGTTTAACAATTTCCCCTGAATTTATTATGACGAGAACTGGATAAAAAATTGATGAAATTTCTGAACTTTTCAGGTTCACCTGTTTATCCTTAAATTTTCGCTGCGAGGAATTCAACTCAATACGGGTCAAACAATTTTGTAGAAATTAATGTACGGGTTACAATAAAAATTATCCAACTGGTTAGTATAATTTGTTTACCCCTCACTAAAAATTGTCCAGACGTGTGCATAATTTTTGTTAAAGATCTTGAATTTTACTATGCATTTGAGTAATTTTTCCCACAACATCGAAAATGAGGCACGATTGCGGAACGAATCTATCATTTTTACTAAAAAATATCTCTCATGAAATTGAGGACAAAAAGTTGAATGAAGATAGGCAGCTGTTGTCAACTTTTTCCATCATAACCTCCAGTACCTCGAGTTATTTCAATTCGATGTCACCCTAATTGACAAAAAAGTTCCAGGGAGCCAAGAATAAAAGTGTTTATATTTTTTATGAACCGGAATAATCAGACTGAATTCCTGCCCCAAACCGAGTATAATAAAAGCCATTTTCCTCTCCAATAGTGAAGTAAACCGTATAAATAATTTACAAGGAGTAAAGAATAGTGTTTTTGTCAGGTAATACGGACGAATTTCTATTGAGGTGTGCAATGAGAATTACTGCTAGACCTAATTAGAGGAAAATACGATGAAACCAGCCTCCAGAGGTTCAATGGCATAAAGACCAATTTGCTCAGTGAATGAATATGCCTCAGTGAGTGCTTTTCATAAACTGAGATTTTCAGATCATCCAGCGGAGTTAG
The DNA here is from genome assembly GCA_030522845.1 of Psyttalia concolor. Classification (NCBI taxonomy): domain Eukaryota; kingdom Metazoa; phylum Arthropoda; class Insecta; order Hymenoptera; family Braconidae; genus Psyttalia; species Psyttalia concolor. The sequence continues at coordinate 6,916 of JAPYZM010002942.1, forward strand.
TGCAGATTGTACAATTTAAACCGGTAAAAGTATGAAGGTAAATTTTTTTCTCACCCGAACGTACATTTCTTAGCATTTAATCAAATTTCCCTCTACTTATTCCCATTGTTTATGACCCACAGGCATGCTCCATAAAAAGAAGTAGTTTTGTAGATTTTATTACCGCGAAGAGTGAATTAAAAATTAGGCGCTTAAAAAAGAACACATAAAAAAATAAATAATAAAACAGCATTTTTTTTACTGGAGATTTTTTTCATTCCTCAATTATCACAAAAATTCTGCCGACCGTTACTCGAAGTATTATACGATTATGGGTCAATCCTGAGCCTTTTCGTATACTCTGAATCTGAAAGTCGATTTTTTACATTCAAAATAAAGGCTACAAAGATAATCCCTCAAATAACAGCATCAAAATGCGTCAAAAATTTCTTTCATATTTCTTCATGCACACGGAGAATATTCTCTTTCGTAAAAGCTACTGTTTCGTTTGCTAATCGTGCAATAGAATTTTACCTCGTCAACAAAAATTATGTACACATCGAGATTATTTTTAGTAAGCACTAAACAAAGTTCTCTGTGTAATTGGATAATTTTCTATGAAAAACTAGACAACGTTTATTAAGCAGACAAAAAATAGTATATTTCGATACAAGTGCGACGGGGTGGTAACGAGTGTGAAGTTGGCGGCTCGAGGCGACGCCGGAGGCTGCCGATCACACGAGTTGAAACACCCCGTCGCACGTGTATCCGAACTATATTTTTTATTAGTGATGTTAGGTTCAGCGAGTGGCGAGCTTACTAGTAAACGAAAAGGCGCTTTTCGACACGGGTTGAACGTAGCAGCAGTGACAAAATAGTATATTTCGTAACAAGTGAAAAAAAAATTGTTTTTGGCGAGTGGGAGGTTTATAGCACGAGCGGAAGGCGAGTGCTATAATCCCACGAGTCAAAAACCACTTTTTTCACGTGTTACGAACAATATTTTTCATCTCAATGTGCCGAAAAAGCACTTTTTAGTCACTTGACGCGAAGGGAAGAGCTTTTTATTTTATTGCTTTTTATCAAAAATTCACCTTTTGTTCACCTTTTGTGTGTATTTTGTTTATTTAGATTCAGCCCAGAAATATTGTGGGGTATTACAGGTTGACAGTACAAAGAGAAAATTCGCCTCCAGTGTTAATTTTCAGGAAGTCGCAGATAATATAATATCCACCGTCAGAGCATTGAGTGTTTTACTTACTCTGTGTGTTTACTATTAAGACTAACGAGCCCGTATTTCGGAATGGCGTTATCCTGAAGCATTGGCGAACCAATTCTCATGAGAATATACAAAGTGAATTTCTCCGGTATGGGGCAACATTCTGGGAAACATTAAACCACAACTGCTGGTTCTCTACCGGATTCCCCGGAGCTTATATTAGGAGTTTTGGTATTAGCCCAGTCGTGAATATGGGTGGTTGTACAAGTTCATGTGTGACCTGTATCGTGAACCTCCTAGAAGTTCCAGGGTAATACGCATAACTCAAATTTCTCCAATTTGAATTCTGATCGCATGTGCATTTCGAACTGAGTAAATTTTAATAATGAGTGGATTGTCTGAGAGTCTATTAGTCAAATAGACAGATGGAGTCATGCTACTTTTCCCTCTATTTTTGAGTATATAATTTTAGACGGAAGTTAATCTAACACAGAGCCACGAGAGAAACCAATATCCCCTCGTTGTGTTGTGGAGATAGCCTATAGAGCAGAGAGAATATTCGAAATGTGTGATTACATTTTTCCGTGAGGTGACACTTCGCCTGCGGATCAATAAAGGAGACAGCGAAAGATTACCTCAATCGATAAGAGAAATAAAAACCGACGTCATGAAATCAATTTATCTTTTTGGGAGCCAGAGACTCGAGTTGTTACACGTGGAGAAATATCGAATAAAAAAAAACCACCAGAAAAAATAGGCAACTTGACTGGACAATTTACAGAACGTTACAGCTTTATTTTCTTCAATTCCCATTGAAATTGGCTGAAAACGATTTACGCCAGCAGATAACGAGAGTTATTCCGTAATATTTATTGAATATTTCCCCACTGTGTACTATACCCGCCGGAACCTGTAAAATCCTGTGTAGTATTTTACTGACATGAAGCGATGAATACTAAATAAATTTCATAACTATAAATTGAATTACTCGTCGACGTCATCCCCTGAATTAAACAATGAAAAACAAAGGATGAGCTGGAGTGAATAAAATCATGTACACCCGGAATTTCAAATTTCAGTCGTTCGCCGGAGAGTGAAAAATGCGGAAAATCAGCGATTAAAAATAAAGTGAATCATTGAATTTAGTAATCTCTCCAGTTCGGAAACCAAGGTCTTCAATAAATTAACAAAGTAATTCCAGAATAGAAATTTAAGCCGTCAGTACCCGCACTATCCCACCTAAAAAAGCTGAGAACCTCCAGTCGTATCGCGAGAGGGCTATTTTTCTATGCGATTCCGGCTAAGATCCTCCCGACATTTCAGTTAAAAAAATATTGATTTATAAATGATTGAATTATGCTAGACCATTCTTGTTGACATCAGAAGGAAGAGGAATAGTTGTTTAAGGAATTCCTCACATAGAATTATTTTAAATAGAATTGATATATAAGTAGGCTATATAGGCACTGCAGCAAGAGTTTCAGTTTGCGTGTCAGTCTGAGGCTATTCAGTTTGAGTATATATATATATGGATGGGTGAGATGCTGGACGTCAGCATATTGGGTGTCAATGATTAGTTTGACGTAGTAGGGCCTTATTCCTTACGCATAAGGAAAATGAGAAGAAAAAGGGCAGTGGGCCATGCGAGGGGCCAGAGCGGGGAGCTCCTCGGAGCACTCAAGCTGTCAATTATGCAGCGGTTCATTTATTTTATTTTTATCATTAAATTTCGTTATTATTTTATCAAACAATTAAGTTTATTTTGTTCAGAGATCCCTATTACATCACGATAAACAACAATCAAATTTCTTACACTCGAATATTTTCAACTGGCGAATTCCCCTCCTGATAGAAAGTTCAGTTTTCCCACCGTGAGAAAGCAAAAAGGAATTTCAATTGTTCGAGTTTGTGAAACCAGACAACTATAACGTTTCGATGGATTTGAGAAGTACTAAAAGGAGCAGGTAATAAATGGCGCAGGCCCGAAGGCTCATTCGCCACCATTACCTACCAGCCAGGAACACTGAACTTTTACGGCCATAAACTACCTTAATAAAAGCTTCCTAAAAATTAATATAGTGAAGGATTACACCTATGCTACAGCAGATGAAGAATATAGTGTATTAAAAAAAGAAAAAATGACCCGTCAATACTGAATATTTTCCGACCTCCAGGGATTGACGGTAATAAAGATGGGATTGAATAAGTGGGTAATAAGAGTATGAAAATTTGGCACATAAAAGAAGTTCCAAGCTTGGGGGGAAAAAAATACTGCAATTCATTTGCATTTTTATGTGAAACAATTTTCTATCTCATTTGGAATAGATCCAAAGGGAAGAATTATAATTAGTAATGGAGGTAAAATTTAATGAGAGATAGTATGTTGTTATTGTTAATTAAATAGAGTATCTGATGGTAATTTTATAAAAAAAATACACCGAGGAAACGTTTCCAAAGTTTCATTTCTGAAATTTTTTAAATAAATATTGAAATACCATATTTCTTTGTTTGAAGAACGACTGTACTTATTCTAATTATTCCTTTAAAGGTTAAAGGTGAGAGGGAAGTGAACTCCTAATATTTAAAGGAATAATATTCGAAAGAAGCAAAAATTATCAGAGAAACATCAACACTCATCCCCGCTTACAACCCTCCGTTAAATGATTCACTTCAATTCCCAAGTGAACAATGATATATTAATAACTCCATTTTTCCCCGACCATTAACTCTCATCGCGCCGCCTGAGTAATCACATACCTCAAGTTATGCAAATAGAGCTCTCATCACCTGCCCCTGTATTAACTGCCTCATAAACCCCACGCAATAACTAAAATCAATGTTTTCGTGTCTCTTTAACATCAGCGCACAAAACAATTGTTTAATATTACCCTTCTCGATACTATCCCTCAACTTTCCGAGAGTTAATCTCATACCATTGTAGCTCGACATAATTTAATATTCAAAACAAGAAGAGTCCATTTATTCTACCACTAGTTTAGCTTTCATGTCGAAATATATACATATATTTTTCCCACATTTAGTTGGACAACATGATCTCATTAGAAGTCATTACGCATACTCCGAGAATTTACATGGAGTTGGCGTTTATCTCGTAACTGAAATCATATTCATCCTTATCATATCACTCTATTTTCTGATGATATAGATTTAACTGTAAGAGCACATTTTTTAAGTCATTACATGCATTATTTTTTTAAAATGTCCTTTTTTTGCTACTCCATTATCGACTGGAAGAGTAATTTTTACTAAAAAAAATTCTCTCTGCGTGGGAATTGGTATTAAATATTTGCCAAATTTGAAATTATGAAAATTATTACAAGAAAGATAAATGTTATACAGACCCCTTCACATTATTTTTCTTTAAATTCAAGTGTTATTGTGGGATTGTAAATGTCCAAAACTGAGATCTAGAATACCTCTTACCTCACCACTCTTTGTGTGACCGGGACCACCCTACTAGAAATTTCATTCGGCAAAGTGTTCGGCCCACATCTGGCATGCCGAATGTAACGTTCGGTGCTAGTACGGTTACTCAAATTCGGCGCGGATAAGGCGCGTCTCGCGTTTGGGCCGGATGATACTGACCAAACCTTTGTCGGATGATATTGTATTAATTATTAAATTGTTAATGGGAAATTCACAAGCAATGTTGAATTTGGCAGTAAATACATAAAATGTGGTCCCTGACCCAAAGGTTCGACAATACGAAAAAAAAAAAATTACCCAAACCAGTACTTGAACCTACGGTCTCTCCATCTATAGTCTTGTACCTTATCCACTCGCCCACCGTCTCATTCTTGAAAATCATTATGAGTTTTGCGTATTTTTTTCGCGACAAAAATTTTTCTAAGTCCCTTACGGCATGCCTAATCTGGACCTTATCAGGGCCGAATTGGATTTACCGTACTACACTTAGATGAATCCTGAAGTAAAAAAAACAGTTTATGCAATTTTTATGAATGAAAAACGAGACTCGCGCCGAATTCGGCGTAGGTTAGATCCGGCATGCCGGACAAAATTTAGGGCAACGGCGTAAACGTGGTGACGTCTGGTCCCAAAGATAACACATGTTGACACAGAAGCAGGCAAGGGACAACACAAAGATGATGTCAAAAATGATCATTAACCCTCCAGCACTCGCGCCTCTTGGCCGAGCATCGTTACTCGCGTGGCAAGCGCCGCGCCGCCCGTGTATTCTCGAGCGCAACGTTGCCAGAAGGCTCCCCCACTCTCCACGCGCCGCTTGAGATTATCAC